>ML213633.1:120794-183585 GCA_004379715.1 Crucibulum laeve
GGTGATGAGGCGGGGGTGTTGGTATGAGTCTGTGATCCCCGTTGTACGAGCCACTTCGCTCTTACGCTCTCAATTGGACCGCCGTAACCTCCACGGCTAAAACATTAAGCTCTTCATGTAATCCTTGAGTGAACCTCGTTTATCATGCCATCGGGAGCGGGGCGATTGTTGCAAAGATGCTGTGTGTAGGGCACGATGCATTGTACTAAATTGAATAGGACACTTCTTTGCCTCCATCCATGTTACGTCCTGTGATAAGCTACGTGTGCTAAGGCCCCAGATGTTCTAAACCCTCTCAAACCCCCAGGCAGCGCTCGATGAGAAGGGGTGTGTTTATCGTGCGCTTTGTTATCTTTGACGCGACTTCGTGGGGAGGACTGGCACAAGCTCGGGCTAAGCTTTTGAGGGAGGACCTCATGACCAGCATCAGCGCTCGAAAGCTTCGATATGATTCGCTTGTGTCCGTTCGTAGGTATATCCTGTGTACATGTAACGAGTAACGTACGCGCGCTCTGTCATCCGTCACAGTCAGGTCGGCCGCCAACGCGTTGGTGGTGTAGTGTGTTATAGGTTAGGCGGATCCAGGTGGCACCATATGACGCGGAAGCAGCATATTGGCTTCAAGGTGGACGCAATTGGATGAGAAGTGGCTGGGATCAGTATTTTCGTCCGAGGCGTTGGGTTCTTGAGAACGTTGCGGGGGTCCCGACTTATCTCGACATCGGATCATTCCACCGCCTCATGGCAGCATCATCAGACCGAATCGATGGATTTCGACGACTGTGCAGGTGCAAGGTGTTGGTGTAAGCCAGCCCGCTCGTCGGCACATCGCCATCGATGATCAGCTGGACGTGAGATGACAATGAGGGAAACACACTTCCAGCTCGAGACCGGTGGGGAGATGAGCTTCAGTTCCGAGTTGATGTAAAGTTCAAGCTGAATGAAGGGAGCAAACGAAAGAAGCAATTAGAAAGCGAGACCAAGACGTTGTATTTTTAATGCTCCTAGGAGACGACTGTGAAGTAAATAGTGGAACGTACAGCGGAGTGTAGGTAAATACAAATGCGGTTTATTTATAGTTGGATTGTCAAAAAAGAAAAGGCATGATATGGGCATGTAGGCGATAGTGATAAAACAGATTATAGGAAGGGTATCAGAACAATTGGACAGCAAGGTTGAATGTGAGCGAGAGGCAGGAATGAGAAAAAAAGAAACAGAGATGAATGTGAGAGGGGGTTTTTGTGTAGAGTCGAGGAGAATTTGAGAGAGCAATAGAGGAAACAAAGAGAAACCCAGACATCGAGACAGAGAACAAGCCAAGAATCCACTAGCTACCGAGTTCCATCCACCAAAGATCTATAGGGAGTCCCGCACCCGCACCTGCACCGACGAAACGACGACGACTAGCAAGTGTTGTTGAAACATCTTCATCTTCCCCGCCTACCCCACCCCAACTCAATCTTCCGACTTGTGTCTCCCCGAACTACTGCTATTCGCCTCAGCAGCGTCCACAGCATCCTCCAGCTCCGCCAGTGCATCCTCTGCGTCCCCATCGCCATCCCCCTCCCCATCGCCCTCACCCTCCGCATCTAGAAGCTCCTCTTTCAGCACTACCTCCCCCTCCCCATCGACTTCCATCCCCCGCTCGTCGTCCCCACCTACAGCCTTCATCAGCGTCTCGTCAATATCATCCGCGTCCGCATCTGCATCGGCGTCTGCGTCCGTCTCATCTACCTCCATCTGTCCTGGCGAAGTCGAGGGGCGCCCGTTGGACAGCGGGGATCGCTTTTGTGGCGAGCTCGAAGTGGTGGGAGCGGGAGCACCGTTCCCACTCCCATTTCCATTGGTACTAGTCGGTCTCCCATTTCTCGACGCAGCTCTTCCTCCTCCTCCACCACCGCGGACATTCGAAGTCGGCAGCTGGTCTTCCTCATCCCTCATCTCCCTCAAATGGGCAATCGCAGGCGGTGGACTGTGCACCCTCGATGATGTCGGCTTTCCACTCCCATGCACGATCGTCCTCAACGAGCTCGTTGGCTGGGTCGCCACCCCTACTCCTCCTCCACCTCCACCACCGTTACCCGCACCCCCCAGCTCCTCCCCACGCGCATAGCTCATCTGGCTCCCCTGGCTCGCCCGATCCCGATCACCCGAATGCGTGAGTATCGTGTCGGTTCGATGGATCCCGTGCGGGTGCGCTGGGGTGGAATGCGAAGGGCGCTGTTGGTGCTGTTGTTGTTGTTGGGCGGCGAGCTGTTGTTGCTGTTGCATGGGGATAGAGAGGCTGCCTTGGGTATGCGCGGCTGCGAGCTGCTGTTGCTGGAGCTGTTGCGATTCTAGTGTTCCCCTTCGTTCTACGCGTTTCATTTTTTTGCGGCAGCTAAGAGAGGGAGGGGGTAGTTAGTTAGTGTTTGCAGAAAAGTCAGGATTAAGCAAGGACAAGAGGATGGGATGTGAGGTATTAGAGCTCTATTGTCATAGTAGCTGTTCGAGGACATATACATCCAATTCCACCAGATCTCGAGCCTTCAGCACGAACATTCCGGAGTATCGCGCACGGTCATTGTCAGCGTATGCACACAGCTCATCATTCCATCCATCTGGAATCTATGCTTGAGCGCATCTACTCCATCAAAAAAAGCCTCTTTCGTCTTTGGTTAGGTCTCCTACACGACCATCCCTTCCACGTCTCCGGCTCTTCGCATGTATATCCAACCCCATCGATGTCTTCCGCTCAACGCTGGACACCCATCCAGATCCATATCCAGCTCTTCCTTGCCTATAGTCTCGTTTTATCCATCCATCCCAAATCTTTTCCCGAGCTCCCAATCTCCTCCAACACACCAGAAATCCCAAACCCCAAACTTCAAAAAATGAATCGCAACTCACCGATCACATACAGTCCCAGGGCCCATCGGCCCCGGACCCCACTTCTCCACACACTTCCCGTCCTTGTACCTCCCCGGGAGCCCGCACTGGCGGCATATCCTCTGCCCAGCTTCGTTCGTTGGGGGGAAGATGGGTGCCGGGGCGGGTGGGGGGTCAATTGGTGCTAGAAAGGGAAGGTAGTGTTAGCAACGAGCTTCGTCTGCGAAGGGGAAAGAAAAAAAAGAAGAAAAAAGAGAATGCGAGCGAAGGGAAGGAGGCAAGGAGATAAGAAGCGCCGAGGAACGAGGAACGTGGAACGGCGATCATAATAACCCCACGTCGATCCTCACCCCCACTGATCATGAAACGTGGAACCGTGGCGGGGTTGTCGATCAGGGACGCGAGCTCGACGAGCGTCAACCCCACTAACCAACCCCACCCCACGTGCTTCGTCTCGAGGAGACGGTGGTAGTGGATCTGTATCCGTTGGAGAAACAGAGCCGTCGCAAAAAGACGCGTATCGCATCGAGTAGTGGATTCCTTCAGAACCCAAAATCCATCCATCCGCTCCTAGTCAATAATAATAAAAAAGCGAAGATACTCACCAGCCCCAAATTTGCTCTTCTTCGTCGGCGCACCCGTAACCACTGGTGCGAACACATGCGTCTGGAACGGGTGTCCTCCCTCTGGCCCTCCTGGCCCTCCCGCTCCCGCCTGTCCATTCACCCCTGCCGCCTGTGCCGCCTGCTGCTGCTGCGTCCCAATCACGGGCGTCGACGCAGACGCGCCTACGCCCACCCTCCTCGGCTGACTCTGGTTCGCAGGATATCCCTGCTGGTGCTGCTGCTGCACCGGGTGCATCCCACCACCATTCCCCCCCGCACCCGCTCCTCCTCCCGCTCCCCCAGGGTAAGCTGGTTGCTGCTGCCCCTGCGAAATCCTCGACCGGCTCCTATGCCCATGCCCATGGTGCTGTGAGTGCGAACTCGGGTGCGGGCTCAGATGACTAGCATGCGGAGAGAGATGCGCAGGGTGCTGCGGGACCCCATTTTCGTCGGTCGTGGCTTGGAGGAGCATCTCGTCTACATCCAGGCTGCTTGCTGAGCTCTGGCTCGAGCTGCGCCCCCGCCCGCGGCTTCCGCGTGGTGCGTAGCCGTGTGCAGAGGGGTTTTGGGAGGCGGAGGAAGAGGGGGGGAGGATCATGCGCGGTGCGTTTGGGTGGGGGTAGGGAGATTGCTGTTGTTGCTGTTGTTGCTGTTGCTGGTGTGAGGGGTGGGAAGAAGGGTGTGAGGAGAGGTGCGAGGGATGCGAGGAGGGGTGCGAGGGGTGTGAGGAGAGTGGGTATCGGTTTGAGGAAGAGGAAGAGTAGTCGTGCTGTTCAAAACAAGTATCATAATTGTCAGTGTCACCACCAAAAAAAAATAGAAGACGAAAAAACGAACCTCGTTGTACCTCCTCTCCCGATCCCGCTGATCACTTCCTCCCCTCGCTCTCTTCGTTGGCGGCTGGCCCTGACCCGGGTACGAATCCACACTAGGCGTCCGTGCTCTCCTTGATCCAGCTCCTAAATGATTCGCCCCTCCAACTCCCGGATTCGTATTCGGCAATGGAGGCAACGCCGGGAAACTCTGTGTATTCCTCCTATCCCTGCCCTCCCTCTCCCTCCCATGTCTGCTGCTCCCCTGAATCGTCGGCGGTGGGCCCATCCCCCCCGTCGGACTTTGCCCGGGCAAGGGTATACTCTGCAATACCACCACCCCCTCCCCACCACCACTCACCACCCTCGCGAACCCAGCCCTCGCATCGGCAGCACGCATTTCCACTGCGGCGAGGTAGCGATCCACCTGGGCCCAGTTGTCCGCCCAGTGTGCGCGGCGCGCGTCGGCTTCCTGCGCGAGAATCTCAGCGCGGTTGGTGCGTTCTTCAAGGTCGAGGATGTGCCGGGCGACGGATTCCGGGATGGATAGTTTGGAAGAGGAGGGAGAAGAGGAGGCGTTGGGTGAGGTGTTTGACGCGGGTGTGCCATTGACACCTGGGTCAGATGTGGAAGAGGCTTCAGCGACCCGCGTAAACGTATCCAACAATCTCTCGGCTTTATCGGCCCTTTTCCTCATCGCAGACAACTCCCTTCGCAATGCTTCGACTTCGCGGAACGAGTCGGTGAGCAGGGCAGAGAGTGCTGCGTTTGAGTTTGGGTTGGTGGTAGATGAGGAGACGGGTATGTAAGCGGCATTTGTGGCGGGGGAATGCATAATGGCGTTATTGGAAGAAGGATGGGATGGTGGGTGGCTAGTGTTGAGCGTGGGCGATGTAATGGGCGAACGTTTAGTTTCCAGCGAGGGCGAGTCGGTCATCGCGCGCGTGTCGTTAGATGTAGGTGGTGCCGGGAAGATAGATAGTCAATCGAAAGACGTTCAGATAGAAATAGCTGTTTGCTTATAGCGATCCTAAAGAAAGAAAAAACCGAAAACGGAGGTAGAACGCCGTTCACAACGGCGAAGGAGTCAAGACGCGGCGGTGACGAACGAGGATGAGCGTATGGACGCGATAAGCGGGGCCAGTGGAGTTTGTCGCAGGGGGACTCTACTCGGGGATGTGTTCTTGAGGGAGACCGGGGGGAGGAGAGAAGGCAATCCTTGAAGAGAAAAGGAAGGGAGGGACGCTCGGTTCATAAACCCCCCACACACCCGCCTCCCCTCCCGGCGCGAACGCGGGAGATAAACTACCATCGGAAGTGGAGGGGGGAAACAGCTCCATCGTGAGGCAAGGTGCGGCGTGGCGAGCTGCGCAAACGATGGAACGAGCGGCTGAGCCGAGCTGATGTCATGTCCTAGGTGCGGGAACGAACCCCCTGAGCGGGAACTGAACCACTTAAACGCCATCCTCGGCAAGCATGGACAACGAGGCGCATATGCCCTTATGCGGAAAGCGCTGACCGGCCATTTTGGGTCTCGTCGATGTCGACGCCCATTTTGGATTGTCGACGTTGAACCTTTTTTTTATTACGACGCTCTGCTCCTCTTTCAATATTCGTTCCCGATTCTCCTCCCAATCCAGGTATGGACATCCTCCTTCCTTTCTCCATTCCTCCCCATTCCCCTCCTCCTTTCCCTCTTCACAATGAATATGCGTAACTCAACGAAACCCCCCTTTCTTCCCACTGCACGGCAACCCAGCCCGAATACCGTCTTCCATCTTCCATCCTAGACCAGCCATCAATCCACAATTTCACATCAGCGCCTCCCAACATGATGTCCTCCCGAACAAATCACACATCAACCAACAACAACTCGCGCCTTCTCCCACCCCGCATGCGCATTCTCTTGGCAACACCAACAAGAAAAGTGTCCGGGGGCTCCATGCGATCCTCCTCCTCGGGCCTCGTGATGACCGGGAAGAGCCAAGTGCAAGTTCTCCCGACCACACAGGCGCCGCTAGCGCGTGTGATGTGATGTGTATGTGTGTGCCTCGCGCCTCGAGGCTCCCCGTCCGTCACTCACACACACGATGATTCGCTGCTGCTCTCTTCAGAAGTTGGCAAACTGCCGCAACACGGGTTTAGAATTTTCGAACAGCCTTCGAAAACATGAAGAGACAGCGAGAATCCCCCCCTTCTTCTGTCTTCCTCGAAAGAAAGCAAGCAAGCAAGGAGGGAAGGCAACGCGTATACCACGCACCCGCTGACGTCCCCCCATCGTCAATGTTGCCCCCGTTATCGCATCCTCTGCGCACTTCGTAACATCTCGTCATTATGCCCTCTCGTCAGCATCCACCCCTTCATCTCATCGCTTGCCATTCGGAAATGTCACCCAACCTCCCATCGTAACCCTGGCCTCCAGTACGACATTCTTCATAACAACATAACGAACAATGTCCACCTCGCACAGTTGTACCCTGGCCTCTAGTACGACATTCTTCATAACTAAATAGCAAACAATGTGCTCGTCCTCCGCGAATAGGATAGGACAAGCGGGAGCTCCAGCCCCGAACCCGCAGCAAAACAACTTCTGACTGAGATCCTTGGCTGTCGGATCGCAGTATGTACTGCACCCTCAATCAGACAAAGTACAGCCCTCTGGTCAAGGGTACGCCTCGAGGCGGGGGGACTTCTAATAGGATTTATATGTATTGCGACTGCTTCGTCTGGATGCCAAGATGCCAGGATGACGATAGGATAATTCGACGGATGCTCGTCGGGTGTTGGGATGCTGCGATACTTTGCGTTGCCGCGGCATCTAAGTCTATGTTTGTCGTCGAAATACTGGGGCTTCTATGGGCACGGCTACGGCTACGGCTACGGGCTACGGTCTCTCGAAATATGTGCGATCAACATGGTGGAATGACGACAACAAGCTCACCCACCCGCCGGCACGACCTCGTTTCAACTACCATTCATCTCTATCTCCGCAATTTTTTTTCTTTCTTGAGAGACCGCTCCTGCATTTGCGTAGAAGAAACCCCATCTCCATCTCAAGCATCCGAACTTGAGAGTTAATCACAACATCGCGTTCCCTACATCGGATCTCTGTACCATCATCCCCATTTTCTAACACCCTCAAAACGACAGTTGTCAATCCTCTCTCTCAGCGCAGTACAAAATAATCACCATTAACTTATGTTGCGAAACCACGCCAGTGGTCGAAGAGTGCTCTGATCACAATATATCCACGCTCTATCAGCAATGTGTCGAAACCGTGCATTTCAATTATACCCCCATTTCATCATCAAACCACGGTATCTATGTTCTATGTTCTATGTTCTATATTCTATGTTTGTCGTCGAAATACTAGGGCTTCTATGGGTACGGCCACGGCCACGGGCTACTGTCCCTCGAAATATCTGCGATCAATATGGTGATGGAATAACTAAAACATATAAACGCTTTCAACTCGCCGGCCCGACTTTGCTTCAACGACCCTTCTAGAGAGATCCTCTTGCATTGGCATAGGGGAAATCCCATCTCTATCTCAAGTATTCGAACTTGGGAGTGAATCAAAAAAAAAAAAAAAACTCACAACATCGCGTTCCCTAAATCAGACCTCTGTACATCCCTAGAGTATTTTCTGTCACCCTCAAGGCGAGAGTTTTCGGTCTTCCCAGCGCGGCACCAGTCATTTATGTTATGAAACCTTAGTAAACGCGCAAATGGTCGAAGAGTGCTGTGATAACGATATATCCACGCTCTATGAGCAATGCGTCGGAATCGTACATTTCACTACCCCCATTTCATCATTAAACCAACCTCCTACTCACTCTCCATACCAACCCAAACGTCTTTTGGTGTTCAGACCAATACTTCCATTCTACAGGATGTGATTCCATTCCTCGCCACCGTGAGGATGGAACTCTCGCGGTCCCGCACCTCGTTTTTTTTTCTTGGCCCCTTTTCTTGATGATATGCTGTTATGCAAGTTTGCTGTTGGCAGGTTGCGTTTGTGTAAGTATGTGATTTAGATTCCCCCGTTCAGCAGTTACGATGCGACTCCTTTATGTTCTTTAAGCGGGTGTAAGACTAAGGATTGTCGTGATCGAACATTCATCTCAATCAACAGGCCTACCATCTGCATACTGCACCGCTAAACGATCCCGCTATCGAAAAACGTTTCGGCATCGTCCAACAGCTCCTGAATGTCGCGCGGAGGACTTGCAACTGTTGCCGATGCCAATGACGATATTCTATTCTGATACTCCACCCCATCGGTGCATTTTCATGCAACTTCCCAGAATGAAATACACGACGTGGTGCACGCCCTCTCCGAGGACGTATGTATAATGTTCTCCGTGCTCCTAGCCGACGCAAGGTGATACGAATCATATGCAGTGCTCCAAGCTTTCCACTCTTCGATGCTCTCGTAATGATAAAACGCGACTCCTCGCCGAGTCATGGTTTTGTCTTATTGAATATTCATTGGCGTTCGCGTATTAATTATCGATAATCGGGCAGTGCCATAACGAATTGTTTGTGAGTGTCCTTACGCTCATTTCTGTTATGCAGGCCATGAGTTTGAGCATTTAAAAAACTGCACTTTCGAGTTTTATGATTCTTTAATTTCCAACAACAGAAATTCTTTTTTTCGAATTCATGAAGTATCTCAACTACCATCTAATTATTCTACCCAGGAACCCCCAACCCGCTATTCCCAAATCCTCACCGCGATTACTTCATTACTTCACCTTTCAGCATCATCTGACCGTGTCGTAATCCCTTCCTTCTTGGCTTCGAAAATCATACAAACATCCCGCGCTCGACGCTCACGATCTCGATAACATCACCAGCAGTGGCTGAGTCGATACTCTGCGCAATGATCTAGACACATCGTTGTCAGTACTTCTGCGGTACCGAAAAAAATCATTGTACATCGGCATTGTGGGAGGGAGCTGCATTACGAGAACGAGTCGACTTTCAAGCCGAACCATTCTTCATACGAACCCCAACTGGCGTACGAGCATGTGTGTACCATCTGACCCCGCCGTAATGTTGATAAAGACCTCGGGCCCCGCTTTTTCATCGAGCAATGTATCATCACCGCGCATATCTCAAGTGTGACTGCTCAAGCTGGCATCACCCGCTCTACCACTCTGGTTCACAACCACCCGCGCTCTGCGCTCCCCCTTCCAGTTCAGTTCGGCGTGTTCTATTGATGGAGGCGACTTCTAAACAGAAATTCTACGCCTGAAATGGATCCTACTTACGGCTCGTCGTCCTCTTAACGGATTGACTATCTGAGCGTATCAGTAATGATCTTCTTCTCCACGGAAAAAAAAAGGGCGCACCAAATCCCTCCGACTAAAAGGCGCACCACTTCCCCAAGGCTGCAGCACCATCCCCACCTAAAAGAAAACAGACGTCGTCTCAAAATGGTATATCCACCACTCAACCATGGCGTGTCACTCACACGGCAAATCTCCCGGGGGCTTCAGTCGAAGAGTCCTGAAAGAAGCTCATCGAGCGGATCGAATTGAACGTGTGCCGAGCGTACTCTGCGCTCTCCCGTACCGGGTCTTCCGCCTCGTGTACGCTCAGAATCCTCTCTATCCCCACGCTCAGCTTCTTGCGCCCCGGTTATCGAATTATCGTCGAGGCTGTGGCTTGCGCCGTGTGGTCTTTAGGCAGTTCATTTGCGCTCTAGGTGGACTCAGCACTCGAACGTTTGGCTGTTACTCGTTGTCTGTGCTTCGATCACTTTTTCACGAGGACGACATCCAGGATCCTCGTCTTAAGCACCGACTTTAATTTACGAGGATCAACATCCTAACAATCTCTTCTTACCATTCATTTATTTATTAATTTCCTTAATACATGAATTGATAAGCCAGCTGCTGAACGAGACCCTTCATTCATACCTCCTCCCCACACACACCGCCGACTGACAAAAATACCACTCCGCAGTTGACAATCATCCCCCGCGCATTCTCGAACACGCCGACGACGGTCACACTCCACGCTCGTTTCCTCATCCACTAGTCTGCGAATTCTTATCCCCTCGGGAAACTTCACGCATAACCCTCCACATGAGTTTAGTGGATCATGGAAAAAAGAAGCGTGTACGGGTAATACTCCCGCCCTGCGCCTCCCAGGCAGGGTGGGGGACCCCGACTCCCGACTCCCGAGAGGCCCGAGTAGTTGTGTTTCATTGAGGTGAGCTGGTGATTAGGTGTCGACGGACACGTGCAAGTTGAATGTCGGGATGTTATTTTTGACATTAAGTTGTATCCAATTGACTTAAAACACTCAATAGAAATCATTGAACTTCTGGGCTACGTCTATTTCTCCATATATATTTGAACAATGCCTACGTACGCTGTGCGGAATAATATCAACCCAGTTCAACCTATCGCTCAAATCGCGCTATTGCCGGCCAACTTGAGAAAATCATCTGGAGCCACCGCCCACCACTGATTATCGACATTATCATCTCTGAGGCAGTTCAGCCGTCTCGTCTATTGTTTCATTTCTTATTCTTTTCTTGCCAAACCAATATCGGTATGTGCGTGGCATTGTCATTAGTTTCCATATTCGGTTTATCGAGCCTTTCACTATCCAAAATTATTGTTGCTGGACCTGAAATTAGTACGTGCGCTACACCCTATGACCTAAATTAGTATTCAAGTCCTCGTTAACAAAACATCAGACACTGCTAGATCCGTTCTCATTCATTCATTGTCTGCAAACTCAAAACTGCTTCCTCCGTCTCGGACTCCTCTTCTGGTCAAAACGACTCCAGATTAACTGTGCACAGCTATAGACGCTTATACCATCCGGTGACCATAATCCAAGCCTAGGAGATTCAATTTTATCGTCCCGTTAGACGCCAAGTGACTCAACTGCATTTTCTGGCGCTCTTCAATATATGTATAGAAAGCGCCAGGATGGGATGAGCACATGGTCGTTGCTACAGCTTCAGGAAATTGAATTCAAGTTGAAACAAATTGCGTACCGAAGTCCCCTAACATCAGGAGAAGGTTTACTGAAACATAGCTGTATTGATGATAAGAGCCTGCGGTCTACAGATTCTGCGCTCGAGTATCGGCAAGCACTGCAAAATTCGTCAGAGTATAAATATTTACGCCTCTCTACAGCTCTTATTCCTATTCTACCATTGCTCATTGCTCAATCTTAAATTTTCATTTCTTCCTTGCGTTTCTTTCACAGCTTCATCCCTATTTCCATAGGGGTGTCGATCACGATCAACGAGGTCATAATTAAACAAGGCTCAATTCGTCAACTCTAATTCAAGCTTATTCCTTAGTCCCTGAATTCCTGACTCCGGGTAAGCTCTCAGGCTATTTGTTTATTTTTATTCACGCTTACTAACTGGCCGTGTCCGTGGAAAGATAAACCTGCTTTGAAAGCCGGTTTCTCATAAAAAGTTCTAAGTATTCTAAGTATAACTGACTGGTATCCCTGAAACTAAGGTAGCTGTTCGTTGGTTATCAATTATTTCTACGTCGGAGCCGCTAGCGACCGACCTGCCATCATCTGAAAAAATAATAACTCATTTTCTATTGGCTTACCACGTCTTGCATCCCGCCTAAGTATATACAGCTTGTCTGCTTGATGTGGAATGAAGATCATACTTGATCATCACGCCGCCCGTAAAGCACACAGGCACAACTCGAAGATCAGTTCAGTAACAATAGAAGCTACGCAAGATCTTATGTGGGTGCTTTGATCTGTCCTGCAAGAAATATTCTCTGACGAACTCTCGATAGTGCTTGGCACTTTTGGAGTAGTATTTCGTAGTTCAAACTCGTCGAGATGTTGATGCGAGAATTTTCATTTACTCGTCGAATTCATCCCTTCGGGCTTGTTCATAAGTTGTTACGGCAAATATTCAATTCTGAATCCATATAATTGGTATGCCATCTCGCCGTCAACCGTCGATGGTCTTCCCGTACTAGCGCGTTCCTTGCTTATCTTCTCCGAAAACGCATCAGATTCGTTGACATCTCCACTCGTGAACTAGTGCGCTCACCTCAAAACAAGTTGATCGGTGGCATACGATCCAACCTAGCCATTCACTCGCTTATCCAGCACATCATTCAGACCAATCATCTCCCGCCCTTATTTCTGTGAGCTAGGTCCGTCGGGCTATGTCGTGATGCCCGTGGTCAGAGAACCTTTCGACTAGCAGCTTACCTACTAAGGCCAACATGAGAGGCGATAAACGGTCTAGAAATGAAGTTAACGTAATGCCGATTCAACAGCTCCATCTCCCCGCCAAACTTTATATTGACCGCCACCGACCGTATCCCGACCATCATTTATCCCATTCCCGAGCAGCACTCACTGACCTACTCAAGAACGCATGGGCTCGGTTCATTCATGGTCTGTATACCAACCCAGGTGTACGTTTACACATTTCTTCCCGTAAAGCGCACCTACATTCCCGAATCCCGTGTCCTTAAGGAGTAAATGTAAATACCCCCGCTCTTGAGTTCCGGGGTCCAGCCTCATGTCGTGAGGAGGGCTGGGATCCGCCGCTTCGCCCCTGCTGTTAGGCGACGATTCCCGTCGCCCTCGCTTCTTTCCTTGTTCGTCTGTGTTCCCGTGGTAAACGCCGTGTGGCGGGCGCTCGGAGGTCCATTTGGTCCTTGCTTTATCCCTTCTTCTAACTGCTCTTAGGACTTCTCGTTTTATTGTGTTCGACGTCGATAAAGCCTCAGTCCTAAACCAATGTAGAGGAGTTGTTTCACAAGTCAGATAGATCAGAACACATCAGCGGGGCCGAAGTACACTGCGAAAAAATGTGTATCTTTGACGGGCGTGGGCGCACAACGTAGGAGGGAGAAGCGCCATCTTTATGTGAGAGGCGCTTCGGCTGTCCGTCCCGCCGCGCGCATGTCATTCGCCATCACGGTGCACGATCAGCAGCGGCATTGTGGAGCAAGACGTCCGACGTTTTCTGTTCGAACGTTCCCGCCCCGTTTAGGAGTAGTACGACGTGAAGATCACCGTCAAGTGCGGGCTACATTCAGGCTGGTTCGAGGTCCATTTTAGACCAACGATCAGCTCAGAAGCGGCGGTCGAGTTCGATTCGTTCCAAGCGCGACGTCGGCATGAATGAGAGACAGCGTGATTGCTCAGCTCAGGACTTTCCCTTTATGGAAGGAACCTCTCGCGTTTTTTGTGCTTGCCCTGAGCCCACCCGCGCCGTCCATCTTCTTCCCATTTTCCAGATCCTTCTCTCACATGATCTCCAAATCAGTGCTTATTCTCCTTAGGGACCCTCTAAGGTCCTTCGTCATTCTATTGGTCGATAATACACCTGCAAATTACAGTTATTCGTTGACAAGAAGAGATCCTTTATAAGCGAAGCAGAGCATTCTCGTTGTACGTCTATAAATTGGATTCTATTTCAATTACTTACGAGACAACCAATTTTCTGTTACCCTAGCAGTTTGAGTTGAAGATCTACGAGTTAAGGCCCAATTCTACTCAAAGCGTACCTAACGGGGCACCGTATCCTCTTTATCTCAAGGCTAGGGTACAGTACTATTACCGTCATCAATCGTCAGAGGGACCTTCAGCTGGTTCGTTTTCAAAGCTCAACGTTTAAACTCACAAGGCACAGCACCGGATGATATCCTCCACGAAGAGTTCTCCACGTACGTGCTGCACACGTGTGAGACCGTGGCGCGCACGCCTACATTATCCTTTTGCCCCATACCCCCGCATTAGTGGTGTATCCCGCGCAGTCGTATCGAAAATCTTGCATACAGCTTGAGGGCATTTTTAATTTGGCTAAGGAATGCACAATCGATATGGACATGTGTACTCATCATGTCCACCCCGCAAAAAAAATTTGAGCGCCGCCTGGGATATTCTTTTGCTCCTCGTCGGCGTCGAAAATACTTATTATTGAACTTTTATTATTCTAGTAGTCCCCGACCTCGAGAAAGAGTAGAAACGCCCGGATCTTGCGACATTTGCCTATCGCGATCAACATGGCTCTAACATGGAAGGTCAAGAAGCCCTGCAGATGTGTCTCCTTTCGTTGAAATCTCTGATAAGCAGCTCCCCGCGAAAGGTGGATGCTAGAAATGACGTCGAATGCAAAGCTCAATGCCTCGTGTTTGCCTCGAGTCTGTGCTACTTACAAAGTTCCTTTCTTCTAGTGGCGCGCTTTGCAAGCTCGTGCTTCCATAGACTCATCGACGCGCGTCGCGTGCCTGTTCAATGTCTCGTTGTGTAACTGCTTTTGTACTCTTCAGTGGGTCTTGGCTTCTTTCCTGCGGGAAGCTCGCGCCGCTCTGGCGCAAACGCGTAAGTTACGATCATCGGAGCTGTCACCATCACCCTGGGGTCGGGATCCCTCCAGGCCTCTCCATCTCCTTCAACGCGTCGTCATCACCCAACGCTCACTGACATCCACTCGTTGACAACTATACATCCGTATTTCTATTCGGCACTCTGGTCGTGGCGTACGTATCTCCAGTAGCTTCTACAATCGCGCCTTTTCCTCTCTCCCTAATACCTGAAAAAGGTATAGAAATATCTCGACTCGCGCTGGGCCCGCCTGCCCCGGACGATTTTCTTACTCTCCCCTCCGCAATTTACGTGTTATTTGACGTCGGACATCTATGCTCCGTGCAAGAGTCATTCCAATGAGATTTATTCCAAAGTCTCATTCCATATTACCTATCCTCATCCAAAAAAGTATAGATCTTCCACCAGAACCTCCCAATATGTACCGTTCCAGATACGATCCGAGACGGAAGAATCACTAGCACCAAAATTAAAAATCTGCGTACTCGTTAGTATCTCTTCACAGAGTTAACCTACGCGCTACTAACCAGAATCCAGAAACAGGCGCAGTCCAGGGCATCTATTCCTGTTCTTAAGCCTATTTCTGGAGGACGAACCTCCTTGTCCCCAGTTCGAATGCACTTGAACCACCCCACCCTCACACCACGCGCCTTCTGTCCGACTCTTTCTTATTCGCCTCGCGCTACCATCGAGGCAGCCAGATGCCATTACTTGACAGGGATCTTTTTGTTCTCGTATTCTCGCGCACTGGGGTCTTCGAGGTTCTAGGACGACAATATATCGCGTTTATTACTCGTGCGCGGTGCTTCTGTCATTATCGATGGCGCCTCATTTACACGTCACCTCACTGATCCTGGATGATAACGGCTAACTAAGCAATACTGAGACTGCGGGATTGCACCGCCGACAGTGTAATGGGCATAACATACCTGTAATGGGATTTAATTTGTTATGTGTTGACTACTTCGTGTTCTAGTGGACATTTAATTATAGATGCCGGGGCATCCTGACCTGAATCGAGATACGCTACCTTCCAAAAGCTTAAACTCGCGTGCTTCAAGGTATTCGAGGCTCAGAAATATAGTGTTTTTGGAAGATATCAAGTGATCGAGTCGATCACTGCGGACTATATTTCAAGCACGGGATGGTGAACGCACAACTCATAGTTCAAAGTTGATTTCAACTGGACGTCAGAGACGGTTCGTCCGTTTCCTTTGGAACACTCCAAACTTCAAAGCTGTTGTAAGCGGCGTCTGTTTAATTCTAGCTAACCGCTAACCCGGACAATAATTTCAGGGCCCAAGTAGGATGCGGCACAGGCCATCATCGTTTTGTTGAGCTTTGTACGCTCGCAATGCGGCATTGCGAAGGGGATTTATAATTCTGAGGAATTTGCGACTTTCAGTACCAGGACCACTGAGAGGTTTTCATTCCGTACATGACTTCTATTTTTCACTTGGTATAGATATTTACATGCTAAATTACTGTATAGCATCAGCCAACGATAAAGATCTTCATGGTATAGCAAAAGACTGTACTTAAATCCTCCTTAAATTGCGTTGATAACCTCTCCCGTTGTAAGCAGAAGCGAATTTCTTAAATTCAACATCCTCTATAGTGACACCTAATGCTATTTTCATGCATCTCAAATCATTGAAAACCAGATAAGAGATTCGAGCTTTGCTACTAAGGCTTTGAATTTTGAAGGCGTTTGAATTATCTATTTACTTTCAAAACTGATAATTTAGATAGCCACTCACGTACACTAGGCATAGTAAAAATAGAACTTATCAAGTGTAAATTTATTGAGCCTAAATAAAGTAACTTGGAATTTCGCTGAGTGGCTTCAGTCTCTCGAATACTGCCAAAAACTCCGCTCACTTGTTCTCACGCTTGTCCAATTTCACTGCTTACCCAATTAACAAAAGCATCTATTAGTGTACTGTCGAGTTCTCCGCCGCTACACAAGCATCTCTGGATAAATTTCCAATAAATGTACATTAGACCATTATTAGATATTATATAGTAGATAATACTCACAATATCTTAGACATACCACCTTTTGTTGTCATAAAGTAGCCTGATACTTGCTTTCAAATTGTGTTTTAACAGAAACTAACTAGAATGTGATCAAATATTTGACACGAATACCTCCTTTCGTTAATAGAACAAATATAGTTCTTTTATTTCAATTCTAGAGTACTTATCATGAGAATAATAGAAACTTGACCCTAAGTATTATCGTGTTTACTCAAGTCTAATGATTGATGTACGTGCTAGCACTTTGACACATGTTTTTATGACTCGCTTGCTTGCACTTTGTGATTAAGCCGTAAAGCGAAATTATTTGCTAACCTGCTGTCAATTGGTTCAGCCGCTACTGGTTAAATCGCGCGAGATAATCCTTGATGATGTGTCTGGAGTATATCAACCATTTTGTTACATTCAAGACAGGTTATATATAGTGTGCTCCATACAAAATCTTAGCTTATAACCATTTAGATGTGTATGGTACGCCAGTTTAAACTCTTTCAGACCCTTCCTCATTCATACACCCTCCCACCACACCCTCATTACTTTTTTATATATAGATTACTCTACTTGATAACATAGAATAATGTAATTATAAAAGAAAGTATCCTCTAACCCTCTTTCGAGGCCATGATCCGGAGTGAGAGCTCATTCTCCTATATTTCTATTGTGTTTGTCCTTGACCGATGAGAAGATTCATTGGATCCTGCCATAAGCCATATGAGCGGCAAGTGAATTTAGCCAAGCGTGGGAATAAACGATCGGAGTTTTTGACAGTATTCAATGATCGATGTACTCGCCGGTACTTCGGCACACATTGTTTGCACGTGTGTAGTGCTTAAGCCTTAAGCCATAAAGCGAAATATTATTAACCTGCTGCCTCTTGGTCGAGCCTGAGCTGGTGGTTACTATATAAGCCATACTCTTTGACAATGCGTCTGAGGTATCTCAACACTTGTCTTGATTTGCACACCAAGATATTGCGGTCTTCATGACTATTGAAACAATCCTAATATAGATTGTCCCGCGTAAAAGGTTAAGTATAAAACCTGGGGGCGGTCTTCCATTACGCCAATTTAAACTCTTTCAGACTCTTGCTCAATCGCGTACCTATCCACTACTCTCATTTTATTTTATTGTCAGACTTGTTTGTCTAATAACATTAGTAGTATAATTATGCAATAGTATTCTGCGAGGGCTCATTCACCTACTTAGATTCATTGGAGCCAAGTGCAATTTCAAGTTGCTTTATTTGGGCTCCCTCCCCCAACATCACCAACACGGATGACAAACACGTGCAATCGGCCCTTACTCTCAACTACCATCGTCAAAGTAGCATCGATGTCCTGAAGAAGAGTCATTACGCGGTATGAGGGATCTGTGTCCTTAGTTCTCTTTTCGATCCATAGAATCTATGGTTCATCCAATGGATGATGACTATAACGGAATAAAATAAGATAGCGCTACGAAGATAATCAGTAAGAATGAAATGAAGTAAGTAAATAAGTTGTAACTCTCCTCAGTCAGAATAGAACTTGACTGAGGTGTTTCTACGCTATCTACGAGTCTTATATACTAGAAGAAATGACAAAAGGAGTATCTACTGTAAGTAGACTTAAACATACTAATCATCTGTTTCTACGTTACAGAATCCGAGTAATAAATATGTTGCTATCTCGTCTAAATAGTAAGTGGGTCGAATATCAGGAATTCCGGGTGGTGCTTTAAGGGCGGGCGATGTGCGAGAGACCGTTTGTATTTTCAACAGATGACCGTTGAGTCGTTCTTTAACCAAGTCCCTGTTATAGCTTAGCTGGCTCCTTGACAAGGCGAATGAAACCCAGCGAATTACAACTCCTACCGATATCTCCTTCGATATCACGTCTTCTCGTACGATTGAGGGGTAAAACCCCGCTTCTGCTGTTAACAATCTTTAAATCATCGACCGAAAATGTCGACATGTATCTCACAGTCAGTCAGCTTCTCGCATCTCACGAGGCGCGGTGTCAAAATGAGCCATTCCCCTCTTTGGGAAAGAAGTGATGTTGTAGGAATGAATTTGGCCCATCTGTCACAAGAGAACATTGTCAGCGCTCTTCCACCATGGGGATGTCCTTCAAAGTCTATATTCAGACGATATGTTGACCGCTGAATCTACTTTCATCACGAATCGCTGTCACCAGCACTTCCCTTGCATACAAAGAACACTCATTTCTTTGTTTCTGAAGTATTTTCGGCTCTCCTGGAGTTGTTCATACTTCGAATTGTTGCGACATTGTAGGATCATCTATCAGTGCCATGGATGCTGGTATCTACGCCAACTAGCGGAAAGACAGTTATCAGTGTCGTCCCTCGTTCCGCTACACTTTGTAGCCGTCATCTTGGGCGTCATCTTGGGAAGCTAGAATCTCACACGCATACTATATCAACATATTCTCTCCCAATGCGCCCCACAGACATGATCCCATATACGCCGTGAAGGATGTAGGATCGCTCCCGAAAATTAAGAGTAATCTACTGTGAGAAGGAATTTACAGGATGATAAATGTGCGATGTCTCGGCAAATGTACAGCAATTATCTGCATCTGGGCCTTCGTGAAATACATCGCTAAAGTCAAGTGTGGCTAAATTGCATTAGAACATATCGTCTCATTCGATATCGTACATAATTTCACGACCATGACAGAAGTGCCTTACTTGAAATAAATTAATACAACACATTAACCAATTCACATAGTGTACAGTTACAGAGATACCAGGCAAGCTTCTCGTAATCATAATGAACCCATATTTTACCAGTCTGCTTGCGTCGCCAAAGGGTCTGGAGTTTCTAACGGCTTTCGGAGATTGGCCTCGCTCTCATAAAAGGTATCTTCTGTAGCAACGGTACGGACTTTTGCATCGTCCTGCGTAACGGAAATTTTCGTCTGCCGAGGCGATTTGAACTGAAGTGGTATTGTTCCGTTAGATACCGAGGTCGTCGTTATCATGCTATCGCGTCTAGCTGAGCGGATAATGATCAAGTTAAAAGCAACACCAACGGCAGATATCGCCTGATGATATGAAAGGTGAGCTATAATCAAGCTACGAAATGTTCAAATCCCACTCACTAATGCTGTTATTGGATAACTAGCTGTGCTCTTTGCGACGACGGTGATGAACGTCGCTATTGCACTGGCGGTGTATATCATCCCCGATTCCAAGATTATCCTCATGACATGTCGTAGCAAGCTTTCGTGCCGAACACTTTGGCTTGTTCGATACTGCGATGCTTCGCGGTCTATCGTCCAGAGCCGCCATACTAGAAGACCTAGTAGGAATCAGTTAATTGTTTCGTAAAATATATCGAATGAAAACAAACTCGTCGTCACTATATTGACAGCAACTGAAATTCCCCAGAATGCTGAATGATAAGGATAGGTTTTTTCGCTATTAACAAGGGCTGGAACGTGCAAAGTTCCTGCTAGGAAAATAACTCTGATTCCGCATGCCAGACATCCAAGCCAAAGAATAATCGAAGGGCTGACGCTAAGCCATGATCGATTGTAGACCACCCAGCAGCGATATATCTGGAAGAAATTTATATAAATACCAGCCTATGATTAGGCTGCTCACCAACATCAGGTCCCCGACCACAGTTTCAAAAAGGACGTTTACAAGCTACAAAGCAAAAATACGGTTATCTCAAACCCCACCATAGATGTTATACGGAATATGTGGACATGCCTTAGTAACATTTATCCAACTCGAGATATCAGTGTATACACGTGTGGCAGCGTCCGGTCCGGTGGCGGATACGAAGGCAAGAAGTGAATGATAAAAGCTGAGCACCATATCGAATGTAATAAATATGCATAATGCCAACGCCCCAATCAGCATCACCAAGTTCAATTCTCCAAATCGACGGAATCGGTTTCCTGTACGCAGCAATGGTGGAATCGTAAATCCAACGGTGACCAGATACACGCCGAAACACAAGCTTTGTATGAATAAGCCCCAGAGGTGAGCTGCAGTGATGGATAGCGGCGCCATTGAAGATACGTTGGAACGGAAGTCGTGTTGCGGAGCTCAAACTATATAGCAGGTTATACTTCGGAATCTTCCATGCTGATCAAAAGGAAGCTTCAATACCATACGGATATAATCAACCTGCCAAACGAAAACGAACATTAGAGGATCTTCAGACAAGAATAGAACATCCAAGTTAAAAGGTCCATATGGCATCGTTACAATCTGTCGTCTCTGATGCTGGAGAAATCAACAGGATTGACCACGATGTCGACCTAAATGTATAGTGGGCATAAGTATAGTATCTGCAAAGAAACTGTTAGCAAAACGACGAATGTCACCTAATTTCTTGCCTTGTCAGAAAGCGAACTTATCGTGGAATGTAGATGAAGATCATAGCCGGAATTGGGCTTGCCGTCAAGGAGTGTGAATCTTAGCTGTAATAAGTTTCATGGTCACCTCAAACTGCCTGATAAAGTGCTGCCATTCTATGTATATATTTCTCCGTCCTTAACATGTGCTGTAGTTGCTCGCACATATTTCCCCGTACGACGTGATATTCTATGTCATATACATCCGCCACATCTCATATATAATATAGCACACTGGGTCAATAAAGGATTTTCAGTCTGTTTAAGATATTTAAAGGACTCCAGTAGCACGAGGATGATCTTATTAATAAAAAGGAAAGCGAGGACATTGGGAGTAAGGGAATTCGTGACTATCGCATTCATTCCTATCTCATCCCAATATTAATAGAGAATATCAGACCGACTATAAAACATAACGGAAATCGCGATTCTGAATATCAGTAAGGTCCAAGAATTCCTAACATACGTTTTAGCATTGAAATTGCCCGAGAAGTGAGAAAGTATTCACCTTATCGACTTTAACTTTCTCCACAACTCCCTCTTTGGTCGTTCTTTCGATGTAGACATCTTCGTACGTGTTATCAGCGGGTTCAGCATCTCGTCGTTTGTTTTCAGCAGCAAGTACATATCGAATCGTTAGCATTATTGCCATGCAGCACACATAGCAAACCCCAATGATGATCCAGGGAATATGATTCCTTGACAACCACGGTCAACCACACAGGGAAATATTGATTAAGAAAAGCATACCTAGGCTTGTATTTTGCCTGCCACATGAACGGGGCAGCAGCATTTCCGATGCAGTACGCAGAAAGCATGATTGCATTAACAGTGACTCGCTTCGTGTGGCCTGCAGTGACGTTAGATAACCAAGAAAGGGCGAGGACGAATCCAGTGGTTCCAACGCCTAATACGCATCTATCAGTATAAAAAAAGTAATAATAGATACTGAATAACGTACCCGTCAACCATTGGCCGAAAAGAAGACCGACTTTGTTCGACCAAGGCAAGAAGTTGATCAAGAATACCCCTAATATATTGGGAATGAAGTAGATGACAGAAACATAGGCGATGCTGTTTGGAAGGCGGGATGCGAGATTGACACCAGTGTAGATGGTGATGATTTCAATCACACCGTCAACACATCCAAGTAAAGTAGTCTGAAGATTGGTGAATCCAAATGAAGATACGATGATTTGGCGTTGATTGGTGAGAGAGTTAGGAACATTGCTAAACGCGGCAAAGAGCGCGAACAACCATGTTTTCGGATCCATTAAAGCTTCAAACATCCTGACATAACAGTTCGATGTCATGTAAGAGAATCAAAGTAAAATGATGCTTACTGCTCCTTCTTAAAGTGCTTGTTTTCAACACCAGTTTGATTTTCCTAATGGGCTCACATCAATAACGTGCCCAGAATGAAATCGACGAGCATTGACCTTGATACGTCGAACAGCAATAACACGTTCCTCGGGAGTCAGGAACCAAGCGTTGGTCGGGGAATCTGGAAACAAGAACCTTTAAAGGTGGCGAAAATGAGATGTCGTTTTCCATTATCAACAAAGAAAAGTGTACCAGAAGCAAAGGGCAACAATTAAGGTAATTATACCAGTAATAATCATGAGCCTAAAAGCTGTCAATATACTTGTAACATAGAGGAAATAAGTTCATTACCACTGCCATGGCTCAAAAGATGGCGTCGTGATATGGAGGGTCCCGAATGAAATGAAGCCGGAAATGATTTGAGCTATTAATAATGTGATTAGCGTAAGTCAAACACCTATAACACCACAATACCAGTTCCATTCATCAAAACTATAGAAAAATGAATAGTAAGAATCTTCTTTTAGAACTAAATAGGGGGAGAATGCTTACACCAATATCCCACTCTTAAAGTTTGCTCCTTGTGTGTATAGAACATAGAGCTAACGATGAGAAACCCGGCCGTTATAGAACCCTCGCACATTCCCAAAATCAATCGCACGACGAACAGGCCGGCAAAGTTTTTGCACGCCGCATGTGCGCAGAGTGCGATAGCCCAAATTGAGATGTTAAAGCTGTAAAAGGTCCTGTTAGCGCTTGGAATGAGGGAAATCGATGATGCGTACCTCATCCATTTTCCAACGGGGAAGCGTTGCAAACAAAGGTTCTGAGGATATTCGAAGATGAGGTAACTCAAATAGAATATGGTACCGAGCCTTAGTGATAAACGTTTAGAATTCGCAGCAATTAGACACATAGTTTAAACAGACCAATTATATCTGTTCAAAATTGATCAGCTCCTATTTATATCGACATATTACAAAAACACTCACTGATTCGTGGTTAGATGAGTAGATTCTCTAGAAGAGATTCAGTCCATATTGGCAGTTGATAAAGTTTGAATTCAACAAACCTTATACCGAGGATTGCGGAGGATCCAAGGGTTGTTTTGTCCATGAATTGTACCCTATGATCCTTGATAGTGAAAGAAGCTCCCAACACGCTTCAAACGTTTCGTACCAGTAAAGAACTGTCCATCACGTCAGTTATCGCCCATTGTTAGAAAGAACTTCTTGACTCACCACACATCAAAGGCAAGATATGATAATCAATTTTACGCCTGCAAGAGGTGATAAGTTTAGTGATAACTTCTTTGCAGGAGAAAGCAGTAAGACGTACCGAACTCGTAAAGCTTCATTTGGATCAAGTGGTCCTTGTGCGCCTGAGCCTAGTTCCGCGGCTGTATCGACTTCCTTAGTAGAAACGGATACGAATTCAGCATTTTTGTTGTATTCTGCCTTCTCATCTGTAGTGTCAGACCCAGCGCCCATCGTGTCGGAGAGTAAGATGACGGGGAGAAGAAGCTACGTTCCTGTGGTTTCTTAGCGTTATCCAATAATATATACTTCCGTCACTTAGTTAAAGTGGCTATTTGCTGACATTGAAAACAGTCTGAAGCGTGTCAGTGTGTGGTGAATGATTTCACACATCTTTTCATGCCGTCGTGATAAGGTTCTGTCAGGTCTGCAAACTGAACATCAGGAACATTTTGCGGGACCTGCAGAAGCGAACATTGACCCATGCCCATGTGCTGCAAAATCTATAATTATCGGGCTAGCGCCCAACTACCATCAAGTCACAAGTGACGAGAGAAGCCGAGATTCTTGACAACACGGACGCACCACATCATGAGTAGAATTTCGACTTCCGTGAAGATTGATCATCTCTATAGACAGAGAATGACATTGCTACATTAGACGTGGTCTACGTGTGGAGAGGTGAGAGATGGCTCTGGACTTTGAATTGGAGGGGCCAAACTTGGAAAAAATACCACGAATGTCGTCCTTTCGAGAGACATGAAGGAAAGTCTTAGCTTTCCGGACATTTATTCCCCAATGTTCTAAGTTCTCCCATCCGCAGCAGTTGCACAATCCCACGACTTCAAGTTGTTGGGAAATATTCAAGTTCAGAGAGTCTGGTAGAAGTTTAGCTCATTGTTACCTTTGGGGCATAGTACTAGAGATGTTTAACATAGTAATTACTTAAGTCTTAAAAATTTTCCGAAGACAATTGCGAGTCCATGGTGACTCAACTGCAGGTTTGAAAATTTTAGAGCCACCGATTACTGGTATTTAACAGCAACCTTGGGTCTAAATACGATGCCATTGATTCCGTTAGCCAGCGTTTTTTCTTCCTTCATTTTCGAACGGTGACCGTGTTTTCAAAGCAAAATAACTATAATCCAAAATATACGGAATAATTTATCCATAATAGCTCTTAATGATATTTACTGATTACCTCCAGGCCCACTCGACGTAAATTCTCCGATGGCGCTATCATCAACTCTGCCCATCATATGAAATTGCAAGGGCCTTCTCGTGCTGTTATAAGTTCATATAGTTTGCAGGATGATACCTAATGGTTGTAGGTGATTCATTAAGTACCAGCGTAAGCAGGACACAAGTCCTTGGCTTGACATTTGAAGATTAACTGACAGAATCCATTCACTTTATAACGTCTTGAAGCATTCAGAAACAAGGATTCTCCTCAGTTTCATTTATATAATAACTTCATGCCTCCCTCCTCTTGTTAACTGTCGTACTCATCGCCTCAAAGCTGAGGGAACTAGAGTTGAGTGAAATGGATTTTTATGTACTTTCCCAGCACTCCCTGGCGAACGACCGCCATAACTACTAGCGATACTACCAATTTCACAGTATTTTAGTTCCTGGTTTCATAATCCATAAGCGGTCCTCATACATTTCTCTCGTAGAACTATCTAGTATTCCTATCCGTTGATGAGCCAGCTATACGAGCTATGAGACTTGGATCAATGTGTTTCAACCATTCCACTCAATATTTATATCTGTCATTCCCTGGCCTCTGAAAGGTGAGACATTTCGTACACGATGTCTAAACAGCAGAGTGCTTCCTCAACATTTACCCCCAATTTCTTCAAGTCTCACTCAGACAATGGACACAACCCAACGGATTCTTCCCCCGACCTTTCTATATTTCCTGAGGATGTTAATCATAGTCACCGTAGTCCAGACGTAGCCAATATTGTTCACAGCGATGAATAATCTACCTTGGTCTCCCGCTTGATCCTGTCCAAGTTCGAAGTCCAGCAGCGTTTCACGGTACTTTTATGTAACTCGTCTTTCTTTGTCCTTCTTTTGAATAGTAACGACATTTACTATGGTTCTACTATTTACTTACTTTTGAAGATCATCACTTAGAGCATTCGATGCTAATTCCGAGGAAGTACTACTCGTTATAGTTATCGATCTGACACTTCGGCCAGCGTTCAGAATTAATTTAGGTTCTCTCCCTACGCGTAGGTACTTACTATTGCATCGTTTACTTGTCTCTAGGCATATTGAGATATACTTTACAGGCGCAGATGCGTGTACTCCGGAGTACGTGCCAAGACCACATCGCAATGAGTATAGTGGTCGAGTCAAATTGATCAATTGAAAGCAGCTGGCTCGTTTGAGGTCCCCAGAAATACCCTGGACCACCAAAAAAAACCAGACAAGAATCACCAAAAAAAAAGATTTTAAAGTGAAATCTTGTGGAATGTTCAAATCCTAGTTGAAATTGCAGGAGAGCTTTCCGCCCTAGACAAGAAATCTCATAATCAGTGATTTTCGAGAACCAGTCTCAAATAGGATATTCCTCAGGGTCCTCTTATTTGGCGGGGATCGGCGACTAACTGTGCTCCTCTCGTGGAGGGTTCGGGACAGCAAAAATGCTAAGCTTCTCGACAAAGGGCCTCCCTCCAAGTGATATTTTTCCTAACATCCGAATTGTCAAGCTTTATTGTCATTGTTAGTGAGCCATATTCACACTCAAAGAAATCTGTGATGCGCTTTTTTTTACCTGGGGCTTGAGAAGGCCGTTGGCATGATGGGGGTTTGGGACCGTGAAAGAGGTATATGTTGTAGAATAGCGCTAAACTGTAAAACGACTGCTAACCGCCCATAAGTTTGCAGAAACCGTACTTTGTTCGACAATGATCATGGATGGATTATATATATTCTCTCAGACCTAGTTCTCGAGTTATTTCAGTGACTTTAATTTTGATGTTACCGCAGAGTTATATGCTAATAGATATATCTATCGGTTTACATTTGGGGGACGAAGTAACTCCATATAGAGATTTGTGCCTTCTCAGCCTCTTATCGCGGTAACGGGCCGTGGTAAAAGTTAAGTATTTCTTCCCCTAGCGAGCGCCGGTTGATGAGGTATGTATCATTGTTGCAATTTCATTGCCGACTCAAATTATCGAGATCGTTTCAAGGCATTGACAGTCATTGACTTTAAATGTCTATGATGTATGGTAGGTATGTCCGTTATATGAATAACCCCAGAAGTGATATTCCGACAGCCAGAAGCGCGTTCATCTTCCTCTCCTCCTCTTCCTCCTCTTCAAAATGTTGGCTCTCGTGAATACTCTGATCCTCTGTGCTCTCTTTGTAACTGCGCTCGGGGCGTTATATACCGGCCCCAGTCAGCTGACGAAGACGGGCTATGATTTCATCGTCGTTGGATTATTTTATATATTTACATGTAAAGGTGTATATTTATCAATACTACCTCAGCGGGAACTGCAGGAAACGTAGTAGCCGCTCGTTTCTCTGAGAATTCTTCTGTCAACGTCCTGATCATTGAAGTTGGAGTGTTGTATGTCTTTCATATTATTCTTGGTACATGACTGACTTAAGATGCCCACGCTTAGGAACACTGGACCTCGCTCTCAGCAGATTCAAGCCCCACTCCTCGGTCCCCAAGCCTAATTGAACTCTCTTTTCGACTGGAACTACACAACTGTACCTCAAGCTGCGCATAACAACCAGTTCTCCACTACTATCGAGGATTCGTTCTTGGTGGAAGCAGCTCGACTAGTGTATCGATGTATTCTCTCATTTCCGCAATTTTTTCAACCTATTGACTAGACTTTTTAACCTGGACACGTGGCGCACGAGATGATTACAATAAATTTGCAGAAGTTGCCGGTGACACCCCCTTTGCCTGGAATAATCTTTTGCCATTTTCAAGAAGGTACATTACTATTTCCAAACATATAACGTCATGAGCCTCACACCGAGGTAAAAATTATTAGAGTGAAACATAGGTGAAGCCGACGGATGGCCATAACGATAGTGCCCAGTATGATATATGACGCCTCAGTAGGGCTGCACGCCGTAGCCGTAGCTACGACTACCATATGGCCGTAAACCGTACCGTGAGGAGAGAGCGAGGCTGCTCTAGGGTAAGGCAATGGTACGGAAATTGCCGTAAAAGCCGTGTGATTACGGCCGTAACGGCCGTAGTACGGCAACACGGGTTTTGTGAGATTCTGCGCGTCAGTGGACTGAGGTTACATGTGCTTGGCGACGCGTCTCTGATTCTGCGCACGAGTGAAACATGAACTTTGCAACATGTCTGTGATTCTGCGTTTGAGCGAACTGAAGCTACCATTGTTCTCCCTGAATTATAGCGTTTATTCCACAAAAAAACCGAAACTGCCGCGTTTTTGTGGACTCTAAGGCACGATTTGCAGCATTTCTGGATAATATATTTTGCACAATATGCTTTAAAAACAGGTGCATCGTATCTCTATCAGTCAGAACACTGCTATATCTCATCATGTCTGCTCTGTGTGCTCTAGGACCTAACGGTCAGTTCAAAGATGTGAACGATATCGAATTTTTCCTATCTGAGAGTGATGAAAAACCCATTGAGAAGCCAGGTATGAGCCTTGTAGGAGTTGCGACGAAAAGAGTGGGAATGGGATGGCGCACAGCCACCCCACTATCAGGTATATAGGTCTGCATTAGTGGGATGATGTCGCTGATAGTGGGATGGATGGGTAGTGGGATCAGAGGTTGTGACGGCGTGTACATACGGAAAACGTTCAAACTCCGCGACCACCTATTTTTAACCTACTCTTAACACTCGCATTAATATCGACATTCTAATTCAAACTCGCGTTACCAAGCTTATTAGAACTGGTACTTCCGGGGACTTCCTGAGTTCAAGAGTTTGAATGTTGCCGAGACTTCATCGTCTACTCCTACTGTCATTTCTGCCACCAGGGAGATTATTCTGAGTGCTGGTGCCATTGGATCTCTGTTGGAATTAGTAAGCCCGACATATCGCTTACTCAGCCCGAGACACAGTAGATAGTTGTAGTATATTCTAGATACTTTAGTTACATGTATGTAAGGCCATTCAAGAGGCCGGTAAATAGTTAGTTAATTCACATTTTATATTCTACTCTTCACTGCGCACACTCGATTTACAACAATCTCCTCAGATTCTCTCTCTGGTATTATAAAACCATCTGATTTACTGTTAGAATAGTCAGAGGTCCCGTAGTCCCGTTACACTTGTCGTTATTCTCCCCCTCTCATCCACGTTCTATCGCTACTTGGTCTATATGTATGACTAAGTTACTGGGTCACGTGTAGTCTTGTCTTAGTGCGTCCCGCACTACTCCACTGTAGACATTACACCCATCGTTACCCTAAACGAAGTCGGAAAGAATCTCCAGCACCACCCTCTCTTCACCGCTCAATGGAAAGTTCGTGATGATGCTGATACCTTCGATGTCCTCACTCTCTCTCTGGTGTCGACCCTCTGTCATATTCTTGGCTGCTTTCGTAGAATGGAATGCGAATAAGACTGGTCTATTGACCGCAGTTGACGGAAATCACATGGAATTCTTTTGTATCCCGAGCAACTCCTCCATACTGAAGAAATATGGCGACCCATCTGCTGGACCTAGCTCAGCTCACTACGAGCTTCCATAGCAAAATGGTTTCGTCAGCGGCAGCCAACCTTTCCCTACTTCTGGACGCTATATCTCCAACATTCATGTCCTGAATAGCCCTACCTCCTGTTTATTGCCCTTTTAAATCCAAAGCCTCGATACTAATCATATGAATTTTACGTGGAACAGTCACCCTCCAGTCTTCGGACGCTTTCACTCGACCTCTCATCGATCCTAATTTCTACAGCTCCCACTTCGACATATAGACCATGGTTTATGCTGTGAGATCTGCATAGCGCTTCATCCGCGCCAGTGCCTGGAGCGATTATATTGTATCAGCCTATTCAAACTCCGAGAATGTGGTCTCTCCCGACTCGTCTCATGAGGCAACTATTCTATATCTGTCAGTGAACTCATTCCATCAAGCACCCCATGTGTACCGCTGCCATGCATAAGGGCAGCAATAAAGGTGTCGTCGACAATAACTTCAAGGCGAAGAAGCTCAAGGGCGTTCGTGTCGTTGACGCTGCTGTCTTCGTAAGTTTCCTTCGTCCTTAAAATATGTCTAGTTTCTCATATTTTTCGGTACCCATTTGTTCATTCAATTCACCCAGTCGCTAGAATATTCGGTATTGCTGGACTTGGTGTGTCCAAGATCAAGTCTTCATACGGCCTTTAAACGCTAGAACTAAAACATTATAATTATTCATCGTGTATTATGCCTCCCCAACTCATAGTACTTCTTTCGATAATCAATCCAATCACTTGCATACAACATCCATTTAGAGCTCTATTCTGTTTTATTCTTTAAATGTTCATTTATTCGATTCAAATGGATTGTTTCGTTTTCTTCCTGAGAAAAAATGTCACTGTTTGGACACTCTATTCTTGTGGCTGGAACTGTCGATATGTAACTATCATTGACTTACTGAAACTATCCGTTTTTCAAGATCTATAGTATAGTTCTTGCGGACACTCGAGAAAAGGCTTCGTGATCAATCCAAAGATACATCTCTATCATTCTCACATTAGAACAGTATGACATTCGTGTGATGATGCTTTTGATGCCGTTGGCAGATGCCATAGAGTGCGATTCTAATATTTGAACAGGTGGAAGCAATCACCATATGTCGCAAAACTGAAGTAATTATAGATTGACAACACTTTATCAATTAGCCAGGCTCGAAGCGTGCGTGACCAACCTACTATAATAAGTCTACCTTCACATGAAGCACGGCCTATTCCGCTCCTTATTTTCCACGGTAAGCGCGTCTTAACAAAAAAGAAGTCTGCTTCAATTTCCTCCTCCGTTCCAACTTTCCCGTGAAAGACGATCGTTATCATATATTCATAAAAGATTTGCACGATCTGCTCTAACTCACGGGATTAGCGGGGAAGGTATTACCGTATTAGAATACTGTCAACCCAGGTTTACTTTTAATTACAAGTTCTATCCTTGGTTGAAAGAAGATTTCGACCAGCGGTGGCTTCGCTTGGCAGCTTGAATATATCCGCCACGAATGATAGCATAGCTTCTCTTCGATCAAGTAATATGGAACAATCCGACATCTAAACTGTTATATAGACTTACGCATGATTGCTCGATCTCCATTCGACTGTATCTGCAATGGCTCTGTCTATCAATGGTGCTCATCTCTGGGGGTTATTCGTACAAAGCGTATGCTTTGGCCTTTACCTCGTTACCGTCGGGTATACCGTACCGCCATTACTACGCGTAGGTACTCGATTTCGTCGAGCTAGGGAAATCAACTGGCCTATGTTAATTGGAGCAACCATACTATGCGTGTTCATAACATTCGGGATGATTCTTACATTTTACCATTCTCTCCTTGCTTTCGACACCGGCGGGCCGGACAATGCGACGCGCGTTTACACCGACATCTCTAGTTGGATAAATGTTACGAAGGTATTTACTTATACGAAGGAGTTAGGAAACTAAATAAGTTTACGCGTAATATCCAGCTTGTAAACGTTCTCACACAAACCGTTGTCGGGGATGTTTTATTGGTAAGCTAGTGTCACTTCAGCGAGCAGCTGTATTCACTTCTTCTAGATATATCGCTGCTGGGTCGTCAATAATCGATCTTGGCTTAGCATCAGCGTACCGATACTTCTTTGGCTTGGGTGTATCGTATGCGAAATACGTATTCTTTTTTTACAAGCAACCTTGCACGCCTCAGCGCTTTTCAGCAATAAGGCAACTTTTCCTTACCATGCGTCTTTCTGGGGTATTTCTGTGACTTTAAATATCATGACAACTAGTCAGTTGGAATTACTCATACTTCATAAAAGTAACAGCTAAATGTTTGCATTTAGCACTCCTCATTCGACGAATCTGGAAAATCGACCGCGAAGCTTCAAAGTATCGCACAAACCAAAGCGTCAAGTACGAGAGCAGACTACGTCATGTTATGAGGATTGTATTGGAATCAGGAATGATATACACGTTCAGCGCTTTGCTTACCTTCCTCACCGAGATCACCAAGAGTACAGCTAGTTATCCTGTTTCGGCATTGGTAAGATTTCAGCGATCTTCCTTTAATTCAAAATTCACCTGGTTATATCGCTAGACAATTTCCGCCGTAGGGGTTGCTTTCAATCTGATTATAATCCGTTCTTCCGTCCACGAGAAAAATTTAAATTCAACCTCAGCATCGAATGGAACGATACCGCTGCAATTTACATCACATCGGCAGGCGGGAGGAGCTTCAATCATACCACACGATGCAAAGGTCAGGAGCGTCGCCACAGAAGATACGTATTATGATAGCGAGGCGAATTCAGGAAAGCCTGCTATGAGTCCTAGTCGTGCGTTTGACTGATCCTGAACTCGGAGTTCTGAATTATATGTAAATTATTATACTTTAGCTCTGTAAATCATTGAATGACATTGGACATCTATTTACCCTAGTTTTTGAGCTTCTAAATAATTAGCCCTACACCATACATACGATACTCACTCGGAACGTACAACTCATTTCAGGATGCTATACGATTTAAAAAATCCCGGTGGTGATTACATAATTAAATTGACATTAAACGTTTTATTTTTAGAATTGAAGTCTAAGAGAGAAGGAACTCAGAAACAAGAGACTTCTGTATATTCCAAGAGTTACAAACGGTTTCCGCGGCATACTTTTGGGAAATATGTAACCACATGATGAATAGAAGCGATAGAGGATACTGGCACATTTGAGGGAACTCCAATGCAGGTGTAGTAGTCACGAAGCTCTAGACATTGAACAATGTAAGATGGACGGAAATAGGCACTAAATGATGGTGACACAGTAGGTCGGTGACAGCGGCGATCCTATGTCGTGTGGTGGAAAGGTAAATGCTTCCAATGATTGTGGGCCTAGATCTGTGCTCACATGGGTAAAAAAATCTCTTGAATGAAGCTACCTCATAAGAGAATGGAAGACGGCCGATAGGTGGTGAGACAATGCTGACGTGTTGGGATATGGCATGAGCACAAACGGTCACATCGCAGGTACTTCAGACAGCTGTCTAACAACAACCACGGAGCTTACTTTCTGAGTATCGTGGAAGCAGTCTTAATATCTGGAGTGTCGATGAATGGAGTTTAAGAGCAAGGGTCCTTCCGTCGGATAAACTATGACATCCTACCCGACGAGTTTAGCTTATCGACGAGAAGGTGTTCCCCTTTTCAGACGACTTCGGCGTTAGACGAGCGTCTTCGAATTACACCGCCTTATACCACGCGAGAGACGCCATCTATGCGAGTCGTTCCTGTCGATCAAAGGGGCCGAACTTATCAACATGTAGATATACAATCCGTGCTCCGTAACTGTTAGGTTAATGCTAAGGTAAAAAAAATTGGCCAAGCGTTGCAGGTAGCGGTCCAGGAGCGATGGAGAATTAACATATGAGTATCTTCTACAAAGCCCTGAAAAGGTTCTATGTGAGTAGAACGAGGATAGAACATCGATTTATGTAACGGCAGTAGCAGGTGACGGAGTGATATAAATAGTTACTGCGCATGCTGAAGTACGGCATTCCGTTTCTGTGCCTCACCTGGAGATCCCCACTTTCATCACGTCGACTCTAATGGAATTAAGCGCGCATGTCGCAGAAGGAGATCCACCATCTTGATATCTAGAATACTTTTTGCCGAAAGGTTTGGGCTTCTGAAGCGTGCATCTTCGGAATTTGGCGTCTGGGCCAGAAAGCGCGAAGTTGTAGCACACTGAGAACGTATACGTTCCGCTCGATCTCCAAGATAACGAACATGGACATGGACAGCGAGCTGCAGAAGGCCGTGCACCATCAACGAGAAGGAACATCGCAACCAAGACAGACAGCAGAGCATATGTAAACCACCATAAATCACCGTACATTGACGATTGGTAGCTTGCTGTTGAAAGCAACGACATGTTCTTAGAAGCGATACTGATTGTACTAAGGAAGCACGGTTCTGCATTGAGAGGGTAGCGACGATCAGCTGCATCAACCTCGGATCCACCCTGCCCACCTATAAGTTTAACGAGTATCTTTCGCGGGAGCGGACGCTGGGTTATCTGAATTTCTCACGAGGAGAGTTGATATGTTTGATGCGGGAAGTCGACCCCTGTAGTAGCGCACAAGACACACGTGTAGCAGCGGAAACGAATGTCTTTAGAAGCATGTACGAATATGATTGTTTGGTTGAACGAGCAGCTTTGTTGCGCGAACCTTTTGCGACAAGCTCTTCTCTCTGGCGCTAGCATCCATACGATTGATCAAGCAGAGAAGAGAGCCTATACATAGGCTGAAGGACTGTACACACGGTGTGAGGTGACAGACGATAAGTCATGGATATGGGCTTACCCTGAAACCAGAACCCTCGTGGATTTGGAGATGCGGGCGACGCCAAGCGAATCGTCTTCTACTGCATGGATGCGCATCCTCGACGAGAGACGGAGTTGATGTCCTTACGCAGACCGAATCCCACGTCCGGAGCAGTTCGCGCCAATAGAACTGGACTTGACGAATGTCTATGCGCGCCACCAACGCCAAGCATGACGTACACCTGCTCACAAGCGTGTCCGAGGCTATTGGGGATCGAGAGGTTCTCAGATCAACGACATACGAGTTCTTTATGACAGACTCTCCAGGAACTTTACACCACAAGAACCCGCAGGTAAGTTTATGCAAGAACCCATAGCGGATGTGATTGCGCATAGAGATATTCATGGGCAGCACTAACTGAATCAGCTTTGTTGTAGGACGATGTTGGTAATACGACACCATCTAGGCCGATGATTTGCTCTTCGTACTGACAAACGATGTTGGAAACAGCCCAGGCGACATTGAGCTTTCCTGGATTGGACGACACCGATCTGGCAAGGCATTTGTACAAACCAACGTTCTCTTACAGTAACAATGATTACGCCCAGTGTAACGTCGTGAGAGAACTAGTATCACCTGTGGCCATTGCGCAGATAGCGACGACGGCCAGGGTCGCAGAAGATTCCTCAAAATAGCATCCTGGGAACCTATGTGTGTGCTCTGAGACGAGGAGACTTGTACACCATTGACGAAGGTACATTAATTTTGGCATGGAGTCGACGAGCATGTGGAAGAATGAACGTGAAGCTCTATGAGGAGCACCTTCAAGGTTGAGTATACGGCGTGCTTGATGGCGGCCATAACAAGGCACGAGAGCAACATCTCAATGAAAATTAGGAGTGCTAACCGGGACAAGCAACATTTACAGTGTATAAGTCGAATGGAAGAGCAGGATGGGCTGTGTCATAGTCGTCAATATGGGACTGGAAGGGACGGTGTTGTTATTCGATAGGTTGGAAAAATACGCAGGGCGTCATCCACAAGGTGCCAGAGAGCTCCGATGGACGGTAGCCTCATTCTAGACTAGATAGGAGTAGTTCATTCGTGCTAGCGTCCATATTCAATGACCATAACCCGCCGGCTTCACGACAGAGACAGAAAGTCCTTACCCTGGAGTCAACTCGGAATGTCTTGGATGGGAGAGGTGACATGGGGGTACATAAGGCGCTGAGTGGTCGGAAATGCTGCAGCCCCTAAGGCCCGGACGTTCAACCGTCTGGGAGGGCGAGCGAGGAATTTCTTTGTTGATTCTGGTGGTATATTATCGCCAACAGGAGTATGGTTCACTTCTGCAACATATTCATTTTCTGTTTAACACGTTAGTTGGATACATATCAGAGAGAAAGAGAGAGAAAGCCCGGCACTACGCACCTGTGCAATTCATTTGAGGCCTCACATTCTCGAAACTCTCCTACACTAACATTCCAGGTTTGAGCTTGGTTGTCCAAGCCTGTAAGGGGAACCCCATCAATTCGAACAGCGCAGCTTCATGTTTGCTATGGCACCGTGATCAGAATGATAACGAAAGAGATAGAGGGTAGCTAGATATACCAAGTAAAAGATCCCCTACATTCAACATGTCCATAGAGTACGCATATAAGCGACGAGGGTAAGGCATTCGGTAAAAAAAATCTTATATAGCAGAGGAAATCTGTGATAAACCGCCAACAACCGTCAGTTGTGTTGCTGCACGAGAGCTAGAAAGAGTTCAACAACGTACTTATCATAGTGACTTTAAGTCCATTCTATAGCTCGTGCTCATAGCCACCCGAGGAAATAATAAAATCGAGCGGTTTTGCAACGGGGACGGGAATGAGCGAGTACCGATGGTTAAGACAGGTTTACAAAGTGGGACGTCGACCGGAATGTGAACGTCGGGATCTAAAATTGTTCGAACAACCTACACGTGACCAATCTCGCCAGGGCCTGGGCGTCGCGCAACGCGTCCAATCGCTAATGTCGCCGTGCGGCAGCGCCTCGAGCACCACTGGTGGTGCTTTGGCGCTAAGGCTGGACTTCATTATCATTTCGATTCGTGCAATAATCTGAGATCATGCTGAAGGATGTGTTTTTCTTGTTCTGTTACCACCACCATTTGAGCCCTGGTCTTCATTATGTGCCGATACCCGTCGGGCACCCGCATGCGGCAGGCCCTGGAAGCATCATGCTACGAAATAGTGTATCACAACTAAAGCATACCCAACTACATAGCTTTTGAATCAAGTGAAACAACGACTGAGGATTCTCACAATGAAAGACATTTGGACCACTTAGTGTCACATTGTACATTTATACTGCACTAGTATAAACGGTTAAACAGTAAGAACACAAATCTACTATATAAGAAAAGAATGCCTGGTATATAAAATTTCCATACGGCTTTCTAGTCCCAAATAAAATATGTGTCATGATTGCAATATGACCACCGCAGGGGTCGAACCTGCAATCTCCTGATAACAATGAAATCGTAGTCAGACGCGATGCCATTTCGCCAGGCGGCCAATAAATTTTGGTGATACTTGTTGGCTATGTTGATTTTGTTCATTAAATATGTAGCTTAAAAGCACTAACACTCGAGAAGCTTGAAGTCTACTATTAATTTGTTATTCATCCTTATAGACGTTTCTATCACCGATATCGACAAAATACACTAAGCCCTAGAGTCACTCAACCACATCTCAATAGTCAACTGCCGATTGAATGACTTTCTCCGCGGTCTTTGATCGTGGCTTAACTTCGCACTCGAATGGGAGTGGGTAGCTACGAAGTATACAGTAAGCACGTCGACTAAGGGGAAAGAGGGTGTTCACAACTAACCAGATCATGGCATTGAAATATTTCATATGGGGCTCGATAGGGTCACCGTTGGCATCAAGTTTCTTAGTGATGTTGAATGTCGAGAGGATAGAGGCTGCCGTGAGCCAAAGTGTAGAGAGTGCAATATGGCTGCCCGGGCATGCTCTGTACGCCAATGGTTCAATATGTGTCTATTATTTATGTTTATAATGGATAGAGAGAAAGAAATTCACCTTCGTCCAAAGCCAAAGACAACCTCGGTTGGGTCCAGAATCGCAGGATTCAGTTGCCCGTCCTTAAGGAACCGGTCAGGGTTGAATACGAGAGGGTCGGGATAGTGATCCTGATTCCGGAGCATCGCCCTTTAGATATTGTTAGAGACATAGTAGCAGACGAATAGAGATTAAAATCTACCAAACGTTAGGTATAATCGTCGAGCCTGCGGGAATGTAGTAGCCATTGTATATATCTTCTTCTATGACTTTGTGCGGCACAGCTACGGAAGAGACAGCATTTCAATTGATAGCTTAAACGAACATGATAAGAGATTATACCCATGGGTGTTACTGGACGCCATCTACGGATATCACATCAGTGAAGCCGAAGGAAATTCATTAGTTAAAACTTTTGCCACATACCGCATGACTTCCTTGACCAACGCAGCAAGGTACGGAAGGTTGGCTTGGTCCGAGAATTCAGGAAGACGACCAGTGCCAATAGTTTCATCGATCTCTTTCTGCGCTTTGGCTTGGATTTCAGGATGGCACAACATAGCGAGGATGAAGGTGTGGATAGAAGATCCGGTAGTTTCAGCGCCAGCTTAAAACAAATTGAATTAATCATACCGTATTGAGAGAGGAAAGGTGAAAATACCAACCGGCGAAAAACATTCCAGCAGTATCCCTGATCACGTCTCTTTGCCTCGCAGCGTCGGGACCGTCATCGATTCTGCTAAGAGCAACTGAGACAAACGAAGGTCGCGCAGTTCCTGCGTTCTGTGTATAACGCTCACGTCACACTTGAGAATAGTTATATGAGAAGAATGACGAACCAAATCGCGAACGGTTGCATCAAACGGCTCCTGCCTGAATCTCTCCTGTAGTCCTCTCCAAATTCTTGCCTTCGTCTGGAACCCAGCACCAGGGAACCACTCGGGTACATATTTCAGTATAGGGATTGTATCGACAAGGAAAGTGCCCGGCATGGGATATCCCGAAGCACCTTCCATCGCACGCCCAGCGAGGTCAACCCATGGGTCATTGGTAGGATGAATATCGATACCATAGCCAAGGGAGAGCGTAATTCCGCCCATCATACTATCACATACTCAGTATTACTTTAATACAACAGAATGCATAAGATGACGCACTGCTTTGTTAAAGGTAGAATATCTTCCGGCGTATCGAGGATCCTAGGTAGGAGCTGGCGTATAAATTCAATCTCTCGGGGTTTGTGGATACTGTCATCCGATGGGTGGAAGTTCTTTTGAAACATACGGCGGCGTTCTTTCCAAGCATCACTGTAAGGCATGGATACGAAGGACCATATCCATCCGACTCTGAAGAAGTTCAGGGCTTCATATCTAGATGTACGATGATATGTGGACTTACAGATCCGCAGACATGGTGAATTGAGGTCTAATGTATACATTAGAATTCAACGACATGCTTGAAGACTAGTAATTAAAGCAAGAACATACCGACTTGAATACTTGGCAGATCGTTTGTCCAAGAGATCCTTTGCAATCTCGACAGTGTTTACTAAAATCAAGCTATTATTACCAGCTTGTACGTGAAGTATGTCCGAGTCTACTTGAACGGTTAGCTCAGAACTTGCATCATACTTGACATTACGCACTGAATTCCCTCGCCCAATCTGCATAAACCTCCCATTCATTTTCCGAACTAGGCATCTGTAGTATGTTCCCTAAAATAGGGAGCTTCTTTGGGCCTGGGGGAAGCGGAAGGCTTGATGACTTTCGTTTGCGTGAAAAGCCATAGAAGACGATGAGGAGGACTCCCAGCAGTAGTGGAAGCATTGTTTCGAAAGCTAGTGACAGGTACCCTTTCCAATCGTTCTGTTCATGTCGACATATATATGCTGCATCCAAAGTGGATATCTTAACTGTTGAAAAGTGAATTTCTGTACATTGGCTTGTCGTTTGGAATTCAAAATCTGATATTAATCATGGAGATTCGTCCAGACAATGTATCGGCAACAAATCTGGCCATTCTAACACTTAGCCCACTTCTTTTCCCGTGAAACCTTCTGTGCTTCTTTAGAGCTTCCACGAGTCTATCTACGCCGTTGGCTCCCACAATTTCTGACGACCATAAATTTAGAGGAGGTTGGTTTAAAGATAGACGTCGCTTATCTCGGAGATATTCCCCATGTGGATAGAAAGCAGTAGCAAGTCCTATTTTTAGATATGATTTTGATTTTTGATCGCAGTTATTGAACGATTATAAAAATAGAGTATGAAACCGACCTCTAGTATCACACGCCTCTGTACTTATCCACAGAAAACCCCGAAATTGCGAATCACTTGACAATGAGAAGTGTCGTTGTATTCTCACGAAGGAGGATTCATGTCAATCGTATGTGTGAAAAATGCTCGAAGCCCCGGGTAAGTTGACAAGAAAATATCAACACACCTCCGACTAGATTCGTGATTTTAACCATCTTATTACTTCAAGAATAACTCTGAGATTCAGAAGATGAAACAAAGTTTCCGGATATCCTAACCCAGATCGCGTCTAAAGGTTATTTCGTATAGAACGTTTCGGCCTGGAGTACTGAACGCGGTTCGACAGAAAGTGACAAGCCGTTGGAATCATAGATATTTTTAAGCTAGTCCTTACTAGATCTATGGTGCGGATCATTTAGCTACCGCTACTTTTGTACAGGAAAATAACTTAGCAAAAGTAGTCTAAATCCTAATCATCTTACAAAATGTGTTCTTTTGATGAGGCGAGAAATTTGTTTAAGGATTATGCAAAAACATAAAAATTAGCGGAGTTATTAAATTCGAGGTAGGCCGGTTTAGCCACTCCTCCAAAAATGAAAATTCAAGGTCTGAGATAAGCGAGAGATTATCGGAAGATTATCTACGCGTCGATTTGACGCGCCAGCGTCTCCGGAACGCATCGGTGCTGTGATTCTTCTGTGTTATGACGTTCTGCACGAGCGGGTATATACAAAGAGCGACACTCTCACACTCGCGAGCGGCTACACTCAGACTGATCACCGTCCACACTGCGGCTGGAGCGGATCAATCACATTTATTGTCGGCCACACTCACACTCGGTGTGCGTGAGCGGAAGCACAAGATGTAAAACATATATTTACTCAGAAACTATATGTTGAAGTTTAGCACTATTTTCTGTCATTATCTCCACAGATTTAAAAAAAATTCCTAGGGGCCAGGAGTAGTCATTTGACCTGCAGAGAATTACTACTGATGGGTGAGTGTTTCGTTGTTTATTCCATCCATTACTGATACTTGATCTTGTCTTTGAATCTACAGATATGACCACTTCAACGGCACACACCTCTCTGGGATTCAGTGGATTTACGATTATAGTACAAGCAATAGCGCGTGATGAAGAGACTCGTATCCAAAGATTATAATTGTTCATTCATTATATTTAAAGGTTAATAACTTATTGAGTTGATCACGATCTACTATGATAGCACAAGATCGGGATCATGTTTGAAATGCTTATCTACATAGAATATCTGGTCATTGATCACTATTGACACTTGAATAGATTTTTTGCCACAATGACATCATGACCAGGACAGAATACTCATGACCTTGGCGCATTAACACAGTTTTCATTGGAAAATAAATACTCCAAGTCCCCTTGAGTGTGCTTGAAAGTCGAAATGAGTGTGGGCATGGAGGAGTTGAGTATGAGTGTGGTGAACACGAGTGTGCGACTGGTCTAGTGTATTCACCCGATGTACTTTATCCAGTGAATGTGGACCACTCCAGAGTCCAGGTTGAGTGTGGGCAGTCAGCGAGTGTGAGAGTGTCGAAAGTAGGATATCCCCCTGCATAAGCCTACAGTATAGAGGGCCTATTCTACATGGTTTAATTTCATTATTTTCTTATAATATGATGGTATAATTGACAATGCCAAATTTTCTCTCCGCTACCAGCCAAAAAAAAATCACTTGGCCAAATCGGACAGCTTAAATAAGCTGTACAGTACAAAGTTGCGGCGGCTAAGTGATCCGCATCATAGGCGGATGCTTTTACCGTTCTCCATTATGCAAAGCGCGGTGAAGTTTAGATGGCAGAATATGTCAGAAATCACAGCTTGGAGAATTCGCGGGCGCGCTAAGATTCTGAGTAGGAAATGCGACCCTTTTGAGGATGGACTAATACAGGCGATATTGTCTTATTTCGCATTTTCCAGAACAATTGCGCTGGTGGTGGCTCGAAACTAGGAAGATGAAAGGGAGTCTTCGATGCTGGGGAGTATGTACCAGAAACGAAAACAAAAGTTGCGCCCGGCAACTAATCTAAACGAATGATCTGGTGAAGAAAGCCACTAGTATGGCCCCTTTCGGAGACTAGCAATGAATCCGGTTATTCGGCAAAGCCTTCAGTTAATACTTAGTGACACGTTCAATACGATCGCAGTGTGCTCATTGTGGTTGATAAACGAATGCAAGTAAACATGTAATGTGGTTACAGCTGTACCTAGAACGATAGTACTATTTCGCGATCTGTTCCCTGGAGTCGTGTTTGGTTGTGGGGCTAATATAGATGCCACCACAAATGGAGACTAAATGACGGATCTCATCGGTCATGGTTGCAGCGAATTGTATTATAGTATTATTAAGCTGAGTTGAGCTGTATAAATACTATTCTGATTGTTTCTATGTTGCGAATATATGAATAGCCCTGTGCTCACTTATCAATCGTTGAAATTACCAACATGTCATACTTTATAAAATTTCAGAGCTTACCATGGTCCGTCAGTCATAGTTAACGTTTGAACTTAAAAGCTTAACACATCACTTCATTCTAGTTTCTGGTAAATAATAATTTTGCATTATTTAAAATATATATAACCAGATAGAGTATATTATTCAGAGAAGATAGGGAGATTTGACATGTTTAATATGAAACCAAATTTAAAATGGTAAGGAAAGATTTACTAGTAGTCCATACTGTGAATGCCAAATGGATCAAACATTAGTAGATCGCCATCTCCGTCAGCGGCAAGCTTACTACATGCTTGCTTCTCACGAAAGAAACCTACCGAGGAAGTGGGAGAGGAATCCGGCCCGGTGCCCCTTGAGGTGCCTAGCCTAGCAGCTACTATCTTGCGATACGGAGCCGGAAACTCGAGTGCTCTAACGAGAGCTGCAGATTTAGTCGGAATGTGACTAACCGAGCAGCCCACAACAGTCGCGTGTCTGCACTCTGAGAAGCAAGATGACGTGAAAGAGCAAAGTCATTGTTGGAATATCGTAAACAAGATTTACATACTAGTGATCGCGATCCGGACTACATGCGCAGTCATATTTACATTTTAGTGCCAGTAGCTGGATATCGTTTTGATATATATCTAATTATGCAGGCTTTTTTTAACAAGCCGCGCGTCTCGTGAGTTTAGTAATACGAGGGAGAATAAAATATCCAGTCTTATCTAAATGTAAATAGTGACAAATATGATCTAAGGAAATGAAACTCGCGAGAGAGCCGCGAGTTTCTTTTCCGAATTTTGATAAGATTAGATAAGACTCTCAATTAAGTCAGCCTCGCGAGACGAGGGGTATATACAAAGAGCGACACTCACACTCGCGGGCGGCCACACTCAGACTGATCAGCGACCATACTCGGGCTGGTTGTCGGCCACACTGCGGCTGGAGCAGATCGATCACATTCATTGTCGGCCAGACTCACAGTGCGCGAACGGAAGTAAAACATATATTTTCTCGTCAACTATCTATTTGAATTTAGTAGTGTTTTTTGTCATTATCTCTACATATATTTTCTTATATTTTTCTGTAGTATGTATTAGAAAATTTAAATTTTCTTATATATTCATTGGAATCCTGCAACGATGATATCTCCGACTTTAAGTACATATGATATCAGTGTACCCTTTTAATGCTCTTCTTGCTTCCTATGCAGCGGCACAGGATAACATAAGATAAGCGGTACATGATGAGATAAGATGAGCGGTGCAGAGATGATGATAATAGATAAGATAACACTAATAACAACGACCATCATTCTTATTGAGTTTATAACGATCTCCAATATTTGCAAGATTGAGAGTGTAATCGACATACGTATTGACCGACATTGGCTGGGGTTGATCACCGTGACAATCGGATACTTACATACTAAATAGAATACACATAATTTTAGCACATTAGAATTTAGCACAATTTTTGTTCGAAAATAAAGACTCTAAGTCCCGCTGAGTGCGCTGAAATGAGTGTGAGTGTGGTGGATTCGAGTGTGAGCGTGGCGAATGTGAGTGTGTGATTGGCTGAGTGTGCTCACCGGATGCACTTTATCCGGCAAGTTTGATCGCTGATCAGTTTGAGTGGCTGCTCGCGGGTGTGAGAGTGTCGAAAGTAGGGTATCCCCCGAGACGAGCGGCTTGTTTAGGAGCCTGCTAATTATGTAGATATTTCATATTTAAGGAGTGTAGATTCGAGCCTGTACACTGTCCGTCTATCCGTTTGTATCACGAGCTCACCGAGGCCAAATATCATCGTCGCTTATTTTCAGCGACTGTCCAATTGAGACTGAGACATGCTCTTTCTCGTCGCTCGCTTAGTAAACTTTCACTTGACCTGGTCACTCTAGGTTGTGATCGGTCAAATATTAATTGAGTCACTTCAATAATTTAAATCAAAACCTTTATTGAGGAAAACTATTTATAAAAATTAGTGAGAAATGGTCAAAGACTGAGTAAATTGCTGTTGCGGCGGGAGATGAGCAATTGACACGATGTCTGTATGTTAATTAATGCCGAAGGTCCAGCTCGGACACGCGCCGCGGTCCTTGCGGTTACACCGCCGAGACCAGCATTGATTTTGATCTCACTAGCCCTATCTGCCGTTATCTAAACCCGCTTCTCAATTTTCGCTTTCATTTTCGGTCTATACCCACTGATGACCTGAACCACTGATCCAAGCACCTACGTCACCCTCATAGCCATACAGTTCCGAATTATTTCTACAACACTTCCCTTCCTTTTGTTTGTCACAGTCGACTGACAAACAGTTGCGTATAACAGATGTCAGTATGTGCTATTTTAACGCACATTTGAAGCAGAAAACCGAAGGTGGGTTTCGAATATAAATCATTAAAACTACTGATTAAGAAGGGTAAATGAATTCTACACCACTACTTCTGTAAGCAGATCTTTGGGCCACCGCGCTTTATCCACTCCATTTGCCCTCGTACCTACATTATAGCCAGGTTTGACGAGACAGTCTGTGAAGGATAATACTGGCTTTATAGTTCTAATAGGTACCCCGATGGCTTTGTCTTCTCTGTCTTCAAAAAACTCTGGGTTCAATACAACTGTTCCTTTTTCTTTTACCATCTGCATGAATCGCGGTAGAAGAACGTTCATGTTGTCTGTGCTCCTGGACACTGCCCGGTCATACTTCGCCCATAACATATCCCAAACCCCTGGCGGGTATACGCCACAGCTGCGGATTAGCCATTGCGCGAAGTAGTTTAAAGCCACCTGACGAATAGGTTATTCGAAGTTCCAGTACAAAAAACGAAAAGAACAAACGTCGATCACAAAAGAACCACCAAATTCTGCCTTCTGCACCAATGCTTGTAATATTCCGATGGACCCTCCTACGCCAGTACTGGAAATGGTTTAGCCATCGTCATGATAATATCCCCAAAACTCACCAGAAATCTGCGTTTGGGAACGGAGGTGATACAGGTTCATCAAGACCCATAGAACGACCAAATTCCCAAGCTATACCGGTATTCTGATCATTCTTTAGAAATTTATCGAAACCGCCGACGAAAATGTTGTACTTACGGCGTCGGCAATATGCTGCCAACCAGAACGGTGCGCCCATGGACCATACCATCCCTATAAGCATATCCAGAAGATGAGCATGAATCGATTACTGCTTGATTGAAAATTGCACTGACATAAGAATTCAAACGGGCATATACTATTCCTCGATCTTTGTTCTCGAACAACGCTAGAATATCATCTTTACCAAATCCCCACTTCTCCATAGCACCAGGGCGGTATCCGTCGATTACAACGTCACTTTCTTGGATAAGAGCTCGTAACTGGTCACGATCCTCCTCTTTCGTAAGTTCGAGGTGCGCGTTCCACTTTCCCCACCCCATCTCCACGTTTAGCACAGTTATATCTGCAACCTTCGGAGATGTAATACGCAAGACACTTGCTCCATATTCAGCAAGTTCCTTCCCCATGATTGGACTGGCTACAGCGCGAGTAAATTCAAGCACTTTGAGACCGAAAAGTGGACGCGAAGGTGTCGTCTTTCCTTCTACTGGAGTCCACCAGCCAGCCTTCTGCTTCTCATTCACGATATGATGCACTTCAAATAAACCGACGTGTGCATTAGCTTTGCCATGGGAACTAGCAAAATATTCTTCAATGGTCAGACATACCGTCCCTGCTTGACGATACTTCTCATTGATCAGCTCGTCGAGTGCCAACGCGTCCCATTCAGAGACTCGTTCCTGATATTTTCGACTGGCTGATGGGATGTCCTTCGCTTCGTCATCTCGTTCAACACGAAGAGCTTCTTGTGTAGGACGGTGATTCATACTCACTATGTCTCTAGTCAATGCTGGGTCGTCGAATTTGTGGGGGAAATGGCTTACAATGAAGATGATAGAACCGACCATCCTGTGTCTTATAGATATTTGTGCAGGCGCGATCAAATGCAGGAACGTGGGGCCCCATGGAATCATGAATATCACAACTAGGAAAGTATTTCTCGAAGAGTTCGGGGTTTACAGTCAGATTCGTTGTGATCTTTTCGCCGTAGGGATCAATGGTTGGAAGCATGATCGACATGAAAAATAACTGTGCATGATCCCTACAGAATATTCAGCGAATCCGTTCAATGATGAGCATTCAATATACGTACGTATTGATACTGATACTCTGGTAGGGAATACCGTACTTCTTCTTCAACAATACGTTGAGCATAGCTCCATAATATCCTTTCACCGCTGCGACGCTTTCCGCAAAGCGCCAATTGATCGGGACAACGGGAAGCCGACTTCCAGTATAATGTATATACTTTGCAGCTTCTCTGATCTCCTTGGGAGCTGAATTGTGTAGCTTGTTGTTGACTAGTTCATCATGTAAAAGCTTCTTTGATTCTGCTGGAATCGAATAGCTGTCGACGGTCATAGTTCTCAATAAAAGTACTGAGATATCGAAGGAGGGAATGATTTGATTCACATGGCATAGTCATTTTTTCGTTATACATACCAGCACGGAGAACATAGTGGCTTCGATATACATCTTTGTATTGAGCATTCCCACCATCAACGTTGTGATTTGAGATTTGTCTAATCCCGTATGATAAGGACACTAACATTTGATACGCATGTCCCTCTTACCTGGGTCAGTGTTCTTCTTGGGCATCACGGATTGATTAAGCGTATTATATTTAGTACATATAAAGGAAAGCAGCCGTCAATGGGCTCGGTTATAGGTGATTGACCCACCAACATGAGTTTCGTGTACTCTGTCTGAGAATTGATATAGACTCGTCGGAGGAAGAGAGCATGCCATTCACCACCTGTAAACCTTCGTACCCACTTAATATAATTGTTGAAAAGATAAACTCGATGCAAAAATAATTAACGCCGACACCAGAGTTGTGAAAACCGCCAGCGATATAGGTGATAAATCTTGCTTATGGTATTAGTACCTCTGTAATTACGGGGCAGTTGAAAAGGGGATTTTGTCCAACATCAAAAGTAAGCGAAAGTGTTTGCGTCAGCGACATACAGTGCCACCTCGGCATCGCAAAAATATCCTTTTACGGACAGTTATACGTCATATTACGAGGCTTATGTAACCCAGCTGCCTACGAGTATGTACCTCCCAAAAATATGACCGACTACTTCCCAATTCCTTTCGCCTAGTGACAGCGTTTTCTCATCGTACCCTCATCATCGACTTCAGCATCAACAACCCCAACATTCCCAACTTCCACAACGGTAACATTACGTCCAACACCACGACCGTCAAAATAAGAATCCCAGTTTCGAAGGTCATCGTTCCCCACTTGCAACAACCATCCCTCAAATCAGAACTCTCTTGATAAACCGCAACACAACCCGCATTATGAGAAGACCACCAATGTCTACATCAATGGCGTGCCGCCTCATTTCCCGGAGATCTGCCTTTCGCACTCGCGTCGCTGTATGGGGAGATCCGGAGCATCTGTACGCTTATGAGGCATGTGAGGGGTAGTGAGAGCGGGTAGGGATTCGTGTTGTGAGCATTTTGTTCCTTGAGTTCCTCTTCGACAAGAACTGATGGATGAGTAGATTCAAAACAATAGATGGAGCTGAAAGGTGTATTACTGTGCTGAGAATGTATAGGAATTTGCATCCGACGTCTTCCAAAGTTCGCCTATCCCTCCTCTCACCTCTATTCATTCTAACGTGAATTTCTAGCAAATCCATCACGGGTACACCATACGCACATGTCCAAACTTCACTTCAACAAACTCTTGCCTCCCCACAATCGTTCGATGGCGGACATACGTGGGAAGGCGCGTGTCCTGGAGGGAAGAGCGCGTCGGTTACGTTGTCTGACAAGTGCAAATCTCTACATGGGGGGACTACCCTTGCGTATCGATGAACCTGTATGTTGTTCCTTGTATGCATGTTTTTTGCGAGCAAATGTTGACGTCTCTTCTTGACATAGACGCTCATCCCTCGTCGCTCCTCATCAATAGCAGTCGATTCTTCTAGACGAGGCTGAGTAATTCCCAGAGCTCATTCGACGTCAAGAAGCTGTGGAGTCCACTGCTGAGCATTGAAGGGAAGATTGTGAGGATAGCATGTACGTCGCGATGGGAACGAGGGCTTACTGAGCTAAGACACCGACGATTGCACATCCAAGCCAACACCACTAACAGCCGTAGCGAATGTCCCCAGCTGCTCGAGGAAGGCAGCTGCCAGATATGTTGGAGGGTTCCATGCGAACGCTGGTGATGTTGGATACGTTCAGCAGCAACCTAGTTGCCTTTCCTCTATCCTAGTCTGTGCCGAAGCAGATACTCAACTCGAACATCCATCTGCCGCATGTCAACGCACGCCTTGGACACTGAGCTACTTTGACTGTCAGTCCTGCTACTCCTTTCCTTGAGTCATTCTCGAGTGCGGCTCAGATCGCAGGAGCTTTCTCCAAGCGCGTTCAGATTGGTATCGGGCTTGGGCCTCTAGAGGTGAGGATTTGATGACATAGAAGAACTTAAAGATCAGGACTGAGAGCTACTGAATATACACGTGGCCATCGATATTTGTACCGATTATCCCTTGACTACAATTAACTTAGTCTGCAATTATACTGACATCTACTGCCCAACATTACTTAGCATTGCTGTCCCAATACGAGGTACAGTTGATATGTAATGGATTCTCAAGTCCTCTCTATGTGGGTATCGCACAATACAGCAAACTATACCCTATAGCGCAGGTAGATACTTATTAGTCTTAGCTTTTGATAACTAAATTGCTGTACGTATATGCTATAAATTTCACACTTTCCGTACCCATCTGAGAATCCCTTCTCCCTTTAATCCGTCCCTTCCGGGTAGCCGGATACCGGGTATTCCTTAAACAAGACTATCCATATCCTCGCGCGCAAATTCTTTCACTTTCACTCTTTGTATATTTTCACTTTCTCCTTTGAAAGGTGAAACTCATGAAATGACTCAACGACGATTCATATAAATAGTAGATATTCAACCTGATATCTCAGCTACTCTGGCGACAACGATTGCCAAATATCTCTTGCAGGAGATTTCAACACCGTTATCGATGCTGTCTTCAGGATAAATACACATTCGATCAATGTGCGCTACCCTTCAGAGCATTTATAGTTCTAGCTCATCAATCCATGTAACATATTCAAGAGCATCGCCCTTCCTCTGTGTCCAATTGCAGAAGTAAAACGATAAAATCTATCACCTGTTTCTACCACTTGAAAGTTGATACAAGTAGACAGTTTTATTCCTGTATACCTTTCCACCCTTATCTTTACCAAGATCTGAACGGCGAGGTTGGATAATGCCTTTACATGAAACACGGAGAGTCTACAAGCCGGAGCTTGTTTCCTTGTACTCTGTAGATATTCTCAGCCCCCAGATTTTTTGCGAGAGCAAGATTGAAGTTTCGAGGTAAATCTCAATGATATTAAAATATATAGTGTATAAAAGACTTGTATTGCCGTGCTTGCAACGGCCCACCACCCCGAGTATTTACTTGTGTACAATGTGGGACAGCTAAAACCGACTTCCGAACCCCCCAAAATTTGACATCCTATCTACCCCTGGAAATTTTGCTTTTTCCTCCTAAAAATTATCGGAATCGACTTCGATTGATGAGAGCTTTCGGATCATCAAATTATTTTTCCAAAAGTCTCAATTCGTAAAAGTGGAAAGTGGACCCTGATTACTATTAATAGCTCAAGGTAAGATAAGATAAGCTATATTTAGTATATTATTAAGCCAGATTGTCCAACATTGTGACATTCATCATAAGACTCTTCTTGATTGAACGGTGGGCTCGATATTTCTTCACCGCATATTCAGCCTGTGTGGCCTTGAGCTCATGTTTTCCAGAAGCTCGCTGTGCTTGAGCTTTTTGAGAGTGATAATTTTTCTTAGGCATATGTAAATAGAACTATAGTAACTAGTGCAGTAATACTCGGGGCGACTACACGGCCGGCGCTCGCCAAAGTAAATATTTTGATTTTCTGATCCAAAGTGGAAAAAAGTCACATAATTTTTGAAATTTCGGACATTGCGTTTCTATGTATATCTACCCATATTTCCTTTCGAAAGTTCAATCAGAAGTGCAAAAATCGAAAAAATGGGCTCAGAAATGAGAGGTCGGGTTTATCTGTCCCACACTGTAGTATAGTTTCTTGCAAGAGTGGAGTGACGAATCCTCATAGATAAACCAGGTTGGTTTCTTATGTGGTGGGCATCAAGCTCAACCATAAAAATCAAAATGATATATGTAAGAATGCTTAATAAATAAATAAGAAGGAACTCGAATACCTCATGGGTCATTAGCCTATGGTCAGCAAACGGTCAGCCCAACGGCACAATGCAGTGTGGGTCACGTGTATTTTTCTCATAGTTGAATTCTGACCCTTTGCCACTCCCAACAAGATTGAATCCTGCCACCGTATACCGCTGTATAACTATACGACTTCCTAGCCAGCTCTAGCGAATTACGATCATGCATCACGCTCTGATGATACCTGAACTTGTCAACGCAATTCTCGTGTATTTTGATCCCAGTGAAAGTTGGATAAATTATCGGGAAAACCGGCGGGATCTCCTAAGAATTGCACTATGCTGCAAGCTATTCTCCGAATTTGCGATGGATCTTTTATGGTCCTACGTTTCCAATATTGGTTAGCTTTATCGGCTTCTTCCAAGCGTAGTAGATAATAGAGGGTGCATAGTACGTCTTATTCACCTATGGATTCTGCATATAATTAAACAAATATCTACGTTTTAGATCATAAAATCACCCGATCTTTTCAATGAAGAACGAAACACGCGTACCTTTCTCAAATACGCTAGTCGCATTCGTAAACTCAACATCGATAAAAATTTTGGAGTTCCAGTAGCAAAATATTGCGAGGCATCGCAGTCTGTATCGCTGTTAGTTGCTCACAATAATAGAGAAGTGTTCTCCTATCTCCAAGACGTCACTATAGGCATACATCCTGGCGCCAATTACGACGAGGTGCTTCCAACCACGTCACTACTTTTTACTCGACAGCTACGAATACTCTCATTATCAGAGGGACTTTTTGTCCGTGATGATCATACTAGCGAAGAAGAGTTGACTTCTTGTCTTGGTCTGGGACCATTATTGACTATTGCAGCGGGAAAATGCACAGACCTTCGTAGCTTTCATATAAATGGGTGGATTCCATCTTCGCATTTAACCCTGCTATCGTCTTTCAGGAATCTACGAGATCTTGGACTCTTCTATGTGTGGATGACGAAGGAACTTCTCGACGTCCTCGTGCACCTCAATAGTCTGGAATCATGCGCGATATCCTTTTTATACACCCGCCAATTTGACAGGACCGCAATTCTCAAGTATGAGTACCTCCCAAACTTACGAAGTCTGGAGATTTCAGGCGAAATGAAATATATCAATCCACTGCTGGCCGGAATTTGCGGAAATCAGTTGCTCAAAGTAGAAATTATATACAGTGATCTTCCGCTGTATGTTGAACACGAACTCTGCTCGTTAACAGCTAAAGTGTCATCATTTTCACTTCTCGAAAATCTTAAAATCTGTGGCAATCCAACAATCCGTGATATTGTATGGAATAGCACCGAAGCGGAATTATCCAATGAGATGGACTTTCAAAAAATCATCCAACCCATAGTGTGCAGGCTCAACAACCTGACATGCTTTCACTTTTGGGCTCTCTTTCCTTTCAGTACTACAGACGAAGTAGTCATCCAGATTTGCTCGTCGTTCCCGCGACTAGTGGACCTCAATCTACATTACGTCTGCCGAAACAATCCCTTTGCACTCCCCACCCATCTGTCTCTCAAATTCATTTCCCGCAATTATCCTTCAATGCAGAGCCTTTCCATATGGGTGGAAGGGTTAATAGATAATTTTTCCCTCGAGGAGTGGACAAACTTCCCTCCAAGTTCGTCTCAGCTTAAATTCTTAGAACTGAGCAAGACGAAAGTCAATGATCCGAGATTGGTAGCACCATATTTGCGTTATCTCTTTCAAAGACTCGCAGATTTGTCTGGAGATGATCGTCCTCGGATTGACACTGTTCGATTCCTCCTGAAGTCCTCGGGAGATATATAAATATGCTAATTTAATTTCTTATTATGTATGCTCAACTCTGCTCATAGCAAAAATTTCTCGTCTCGTTGTCTGCAAAATCAGGGATCATATGCTTCTGTTACAATTAAAGTACACCGAAATGAATCCGAATTACTGATATCTGACATCAACTCATCGGTATCGTAGACGCGGATGAGCCCAGTTCTCTTAAACTGTTTCGAAGCTTTGGGAGGTAATACTCCAGCATATTCGGGGTGATATCATGGCCACTCCTTTATTTCTTGTGTCTCTTCCTTCCATGCAGACATATCATCTTTATTGAAGATATAATGAAAATATAAATACACATCATACACAGCAACGGTTATTGGATGTCCCAGTCCGCTTTCCCGTCATCTCATCCATCAGGTACATCTTCGTAAACTCAAGAACCATGGCAAGTGGTTGGTTCTGTGCCGCCTATAAATATTTTCACAAGGTAGTTTTTCAGAATTCTATCAATTTTATTATTTCTCCTCTACTATACGCTGGCGAAATGAATGACTCGCTTGAGTTCTGCATTTATGGATCTACTAAGCCTGATTTCATTGGTTTGGATTTCATGCTATAAACATGCATCAAGGATGTCATTTGATAATAACTTAGTCAATACAGATGAACTTTAGAAATCCTGTGGCGCACATATTCTTGATGTGATTCGGTGCTGCAGCTTTGGCTACAGCTACGAAACCAAATACGACTATTTATAACTGCAGGCAAATCTTCCGCGCATAGCACGTCGAATTGTATTCTGTATTAACATATTGTTCACAGGGAAATTATGTCTCTTTCCGATCGTAATATCTAATTTTCGTATCTCACCCTTGAACTGAATAAGATATTTAATCAGTAAAACAGGAAAAAAAGAAAAAACATAAATAATAGCCCCGTTCCATAGATCGCTTTCACGTGTATTCTGCCTTCTCGTTAAGGGTGAAAGAGTAAGCATTTGGTAGAAGGGATTCTCACTTTAAGTCTTGATTATACAACAAAATGATATTATTAAATTTCTGCAATGGAGTTCGCTTGCTCCAAGATCAATATCGTTCATGAGCAAGCTAATTCCGCACTGAAAGCGGTGTTCACAAGGAACATATAGGTAAATGCAGGGGTATGTGAGCCACTAAGTTCTCGAATAAATGTAAAATAGCTTCAGCTAATGATATATATGGTGCCGTAAATCAAGATGTCAATGGTTGTCACCCATTCCATACTGGATCCATGATGGATGTCTATCAAATATGCCTTGTGTTTCCTCATAGGCTACTTTCAACGGACCCTTTTCCAACGCTTTGAAGGAAAAGATCGGTACCTTGATAAATATAAATAAATGCGAGTCTTACAGTAGATAAAAGACGTTTGTAATGGCTCGCCTCAATCCAGCAACTGCATCCAGCTTCACCATGAAATTCTTCACTGCACTATTCATTATCTCAACCACCTCAACGGCTCTCGCCGCCGTTGGTAGTAGCTGTACCGTCTCAAGTCTTCCAGGAGTTTTCTGTCCACAAGCAGCTGCTCCAGCGGAGGAGGAACTTCAACTCCCGGACATTGTCCGGGCACCCCCTCCAACGTCCAGTGCTGTACCAAATCACCCTGCCAGGCGAATTTAGGGGTTTGCAGATTCACTTCGAGCTGCACAGGACAGCATTTCTCTGTAACAGGTAGCATTTTGTTCTTCGATCATCGTGCAATTAGAGAGCTGATTAGTGGACTTGCAACAGGGAGATGTCCTGGACCGAGCAATTTCCAGTGCTGCGTCCCGTGTGCAAATTGTTTGGCAAAGAGGGAGGGCGACGCGCTTCTTATCCCATGTTGCTGAGATGTACGTAAATATCGTCCGCTCTCGTGCAAGAAATAATATTTTAGACCCCACAGTCGTCTTGGTTGAAGTTGTTATGGCTGAAATGGATCGGGATAGCCTCATTGGAATACCCTCTAGCGCTTGGATGATAAAAAAGAGAAGCAGTCTTTGTAATAATACTTATTACTGTCACATGTGCACTTGTAATGATAATTTAAGTAACTTTCCTCCGCGTTGCAAACCGTGACTTCCATCCAATATATCGACCCAGATCTTCAGAAATCGGGTTAAGGGCTAAGAAATTTTGAATTAATAAGCGCCACTGCCGTTACGTAAGACCAAAATCTCACCTTGAAGTCCAAACATTATTGTCCCCTGCCAAAGTGGCCACACCACCCATCCACGACCACCGCCTTGCCCCTTTCCCCACCCATCTTTGCCTTCCACTGCCTTGATCATATTCTCCGCCATCCCCTCAGCCGGTCTAAACACAAATGCAGGAATAAAACGCGCGCCTTGAGAACGGAGCAGACGTGTCATGCGCGTGTCGATATATCCTGGCGTGGTAAGAATGATGTCGATTGGGTGGTGTCCTTCTGGGAGCGAATTTGCGTTCTTTTTGCGGTGGGATTATTAGGTGCTATGGTAACGAGGAAGGAAGGGAGAGGACTCACAGATATGTTTTCGGGGACTTTATTGTCCTTGGTGTGTACAAGGGTATCTGGATCAGAAGAGAACACACCTCCACCGTCCATAGCGAGTATACGGAGGGAGTTGGCGAATGTGTTGATGAAAGCCTTAGTTGACGCGTAGGCGATCATGTTCGCTGGTTCGAAAATACCTACTGTTGAACCTACGATACACTGTGTAATGTTAAATTCCTGCTCAATGTAGTAGATTTGACGTACAATCTTTCCATATCCTCGAACTCGCATGCGCTTATACATTGCCAGAACGACGGTGACGATTCCTACTACATTAACTTGAATCATATCCAGCGCCACGTCCTATCAATATGCACACCTTAGTCTTGCGTTTCATTTAGATATAGAGCGAACTTACAAGGCCCCACGCATCTTCTCCAGTCGTAATCCCAGATTTTGCATAGAGTCTTGTTATAGGTCCATATTTCTTGTCCAATTCCTGGATCTCATTGACAACCACGGTTCGGGGATTTGAGGAACCGATATCGAGTACTTCGAGATGGATGTTTGAAGTTGCCTTGGTGGAAGTTGTGCACGCATCGCAGCGAGGTCTTCTACAGCCCCAGAGAAATCAGTTGTTTAATCTGAAGGAAATAGAGTCGCGACGTACCCATGTGTCTGGAGACAGCTATAATCGTTGTGTTGGGACGATTGACGTATTGGCGTACAACATTATATCCAATCCCATGGCTGGCACCCACGACTAAAACCACCTCTTTCTGCGGAAGTGGAGTATTATTGTGTTTTAGCGACTCAGTCGGTGTACATGCTCTGAGAAAAGACAGGGGCAGAAAGACCACAACCGTCAGTAAAAGACTGAACAAGGCGACTAGTAGCGAAGAGAGCGCGATGACGATGTTCTGAAGTGTGTAAGTAAGTGGGGGAATGTTTCTTGGCGAGAATGGATTCATGAAGGTGTATTTGCAGAGGGAATCGACTGTGAATAGCCGTTATATATAACAGATATATAACCGGAGGAGCAAGTGACGCTGATGGGGGCCTGAACGTTATAGTGAAATCAGAAGTTAATGGTGACGCGGTGACATCACACTTCTTGTTCAAAATACTTTACCTTTCTGCTCATACTTTGTGCTTTCTATATTAATATTGGCGTATTATGGGTATCTTGACAACCGACGACGACGACCATTCATGAACATAAACGCATAGCAAGAGAGGACATAGGATGTCCTGCGCATCGCTCCTATCTTGGAGTGGACATTCTGGCCTTGGTTCAGGAGCCAGTCGCGGAATGCATTTCACGAGATGACGAGGCAAGGAATCATTTTGAGCGTAATAAGAGTTGATAGGAGGAACGACAGAGTAAAGCCGAAAACCGAATGACCACTATAGGACGCCTGTGTACTGTTGTGCAAGAACGAAATCAAGAGATGAGATGACCTATGAAAGCAAACATCACCAGACAAAGCCTGGATAGGGTAACTCTTATAAAAGCATTTTTCGAAAAATATTCCCATCTATAGTTCATGGTACAAGGTTTGGACCATTTCTAACTCATGATCGTAGGTTTTAGTATTTGCCGAGATCCGGTATTGTGGTTCCTGGTTATTGAATTAACGGTTCATGGTTCATGGTTGTAGCTTTCGGTATTTGCCGAGTTTGCGTTCCTAATTTATGTAGTTGATGGTCGTAGGTCATTGGTCTTTCAGCACTAATTTATCTATAAGTTATTCTTAATAATGTCGTTACACTCTTAATCAAACAGTGTACCGCTATTACATGTCCTCTATATAATTCTGTATTTACTTCTTATCTTTTCATAAGCCTGATTATATAATGATTGGCATAAATACCAAATAGGTGCTGATGCCACCCTGGCCTCTCATTCGCCTATCCTTTACAATATTGTGCCGTTAAATTTTCTAAATGGCTTGAAACCTCATGTAAATGTAAGGAATGACAATAAGTATTTACAAATATCTATTTCTGGAAATGGGTAAGGGCTTCTTTCGAGTAAAGCCTGAACTTGCCATGAATAGATTCTCTATACATCTGTTAATATATTTAATATTAATCAAAGAAATCCTCAGTATGCTGCATGACCAGCAGTAGACAACTTTTCTCGAAGAGTCAAATTTCCAGATCAATGTTGTACATGCTAATATAGCGATAGACGCTGCCACAGCCACTGAAAGCGCCTAAGCCTGATCCTAAAGAATCTCCCGATCAACACGGATCACCATTTTCGGGCGGCAAAACCACGAACCATGTACCATTGACCACATCAATTATAAGTATCTCACTAAACTATGAATACTTTTCGATAAATAATGTCATAAACTCTACTCCCAGTGGTCGACTGGCGTACTGAACGAACCCTTCCCGTTCGCGCGGCGATGAGACTTACGTAAGTCAACTATTTTAAACCGCGCTTCGTCTATAAATACATTAACGTCTGGTGGAATGACATCACTTTAATTACGATGACAAATAATTAACCAGGTTGGATCTCTACAGTGGTCGTTATTCTTTTTTTGTGGATGACGGAAGCCTTGGATGAAATAAATTTTGAATTTAGAGATTGATAGTATAAGTTGGGCATGGCTTGAAAATGAACGGCGGATCACCAGTGGCTCAATAGGCGCCTAACGCCTTTCTTCCTTTCCCTTCGTCCACCTTTCCTGAAGGACCAGACTTCTAAGATGAGCCATATTCTGGATGGTGGATATATCGTCGTCTTCTAGTGTCATTATCTACCGTCACATGTCTTGCATATTGTGCTCACGTCTCACTACTTTCGTGCTCTCACGGGAAGGATACTGCGTCACATTATGTCCTTGGGATTCGGTGCAAGGAGGCCGCTACGCAGGTACTGAAGGCGATGATCTCTAGAGGTATTCGAACGTACAGAGGAAATGAGTGGTGGGTGTAAATTGGCTCTATGAGCGCTTGATGTGGCGAACGCAATGAGCTACGTTACCCACAATTCTTTAACTAGAACGATCAGGACCTGCACAAGTTTATATAACATTTCAGATCACTAACGACACTCAATTTGATTGAGAAACATATCGATCTGCCCAATTTATACGGCCTTCTCCTTGCGTTACCCTTTCTGTTCCCGCTTTCGCTCAACTGTTGCGCACTCCAGCACTCATCCTTTAGTCAAGAGGTTTATTTTCAATTTTTGAACCCACAGATCAATTTGCCGCGTGGTACCTGTCACCGTCATACCTCCAACCATCCAATAAGCCCAATTACGCCCCCGGACATAGAGCTATCTCATACCTGTGCAGAGGATGCTCCAAGTACTAAACCTCACAGTCTTTCACATTCATGCCGTTCGAATCTCAAGGACGCCGGCGATTCTCTTCTTTTACTTTCCTGGAACATCCACTGTGGTTTATTACCGCGCCGTCTTTATGAAATTGAAGGCCAAGTGGATTCCGCGTTATGCCTCCTTCCGATATTTCCCCGCTTGAAAAAATTAAGACTGAAGTACGAAGAACGTGAGCACGAAGAAGCGAGCAATTTTATATCATTATTTTCATATTCGCGCGGTGCAGCCTACCTCAGGCCTCTACTGGTTCGCTATTTACCTCAAGGCCCTTGCTAATAATAACTCCTTCCAGAATTTCCTACCCATTCTTGAGTCCGATATTCTCGCAAATTCTATGTACTTACGCACTCTCCGTATCGCCCATGATCTCTCGTGCATCAAGCATTCCAAAGAAACGCGTGGCTTCTGGCGGGATCTTGAATATTACCAAGCCTCTCGAGTCTCCAACCCCGTTTACATGGGGCGCGCCTATACCTCCTCCTAGCATTAATCATACCGGATTCGACCTTCAGAGGCATTCATCCATCTCAGAGGAAGGAAGTGGCTCATCCGACATAAGAAAAACGTCTCCTTTCTCCGAATTCCCTTCATCCCCCATGTCATTTTCAAATTTCAACCTTACGTTCTCCGCGTCGTTCGACCGCCCGTGACTCGAGAGTACAATCGTGTCTTACATTTCGTTCCATAGGCCTCCTCCATCTTCTAGGATCAGATGCAGTGAGACCTTGATTTATCTCACTGGATGGAATCAGTTCTGCCCCAATCTGCGGGAAGTCCAAATTATTGCTGGAAGGAGTTATAGGCGCAGGTGGCAGGGTAATCGATGGAATGAGAAGATCGGCATGGAAATTGGTACTTAAGCTCGAAGGACTCCTTTTCATGTTAGAGTGAGTATTGATTACCATGATTTAATCTGCACGCTGTTTAACCAGATTTAGCCTCGTGGATGAAACTACAGTGGTTGGAAGAAATCCATTATGCTACGAGGAGTGTAATACATAACTCTTTCTCGTAGCTTCAATCATTATCGAGGTTCATCTCACGTATCACGCATTTTAGCGGCAGAAGCTCCATATAACCGCTTATATATGACAGCATGAATGAAATTACGTTCACGTACTTATGTTGACATCGTAAAACACGCTTTATAAACTTCTGGATGCTGTATTAATCATTCATCATGAACACATGCTAAATGCATGTTCATCGATTAGTAGACGCCTTCGTTCTGACATGATTTAAACCATGGGCAGCGAAGATTTCCTTCCTTCAGTCCCTCCACATCTACAGCTTTGCCCAATGAACTCGTTATACCTCCCAGAAGATGTATGGATCGACATTTTTGAGCAGCTCACTTCTCGAGCTGATATTAATCACATTGCTCAAACATGCCTAAGGTTCTTCATGCTGGCGAGAAAGCTACTCTTGCACAGCGTTCTATGGCGCACGTCCACAGACCTCCTTTCTTGGAAAGAGGGTGGAATCAATGCTAATCAAACATACCTTGTCAAAGAGTTGGAAATTTGCTGTATTTGGATTGGTGTACGTCAATGTTTTAACTTCAGATGGTGTCATTCTGATATACCCCCCAACTAATAGACAGTGGAGGCTCCTCGATATGATCTGAAGCCCATCATAGAAAGATTTTCTCAATTAGAAAGTCTCACTTTCCACAGAACTGCATTTACGCCTGTGCTCCTCTATGATATTCTACCCTTTCTGTCTGCCCTTCGCACACTCTGCATTGTTGGATGTGATACAATTGATTCTTCTGTTGCCTCCCCAATATATATGGGGACTATACCAATCATGCCTTCTGCGCCTCCAGTTCAAGTTGCGGCTGGAGCTGCACTCACAACGAAAATTACTCATTTTTGTTTAGGTTTAGAGTGGGCAACAAGAAAATCTGCTTTGATTTTCCAGCCCAATGTGTTGCCATTCATTGCTGCGCATCATCCTGGCTGGCTGATGACGGCTCCATCTGTTTCCCATATTAGACTGAATTGGAATGCAGCATTTGCTGAGCTCTGCAGGACACAATTATGGCTTATCTCTCCAGCTGTAAAATCTTTAGGTTTCGAGATCGATATCCTTACAACAGGTCTACTTCAATCAATAACTGCATTCATCCAGAATAGCTTTCAAAGATTGAATAGTCCTCCAGAATTGACATTGAACATTAAAGATTTTAGTATACGGAGAGCAGACCTCTCCTCCTTGCAGTTCAATTTTAAGTCTCCTTTATTGATTGTCAAACTGATTACCCCTTGCCCTCTTATTGGTATTCTGGGGTCTGCAAATCTAATACAACATCTCACTGTCACTCATGCAGCAGAAGTAGATGATTTGATCAACCAGATGATAAGACTACACCCACACAGCATTCAAGAACTATATCTAAAAATTGATGGATGGGATTTTGAAATATTCAATTACATTTCAGAGGATTTACCTCATATCAAGTTATTAGAAATTAAATATACAGCTGGAGTCTTAGACAAGGCATGTCTCTACAGATCAATTTTTACATAATCCACTGACAATTTTTACTTGTCTAGACATCCATAGTGCAGCTCACCTCCTCCATTCTACCTTGTTTATTGTTCCTCAAAACTCTACGAGTCATACACACTCCGAATGAGGTAGTTGGAAGGTCATATTCACAAGAAGTCTTTACACGCACAAGGCAGGAATATGAGAGCGCTTTGATAAGCCAGCTTCTCTTTGAGTTGACTGAAAGCTATCGCGATGCTCGTTTACAGGAAGTACAGCTGTGTAATGGAAAGACATGGAAGAAAAATACGGAAGGATCGTGGATCCATTATATAAAAACTTAACATATTTGAATTGGCTGATAAAAGTTCAAACATGAAAAGGGAAGTTCACCCTAGAGTGGTTGATATTCATTCATATGAATCTCGTGCAAGCCAGTATAGCCGTGGCCAGCGGTCGGAGTTGTTTCCCACCCATGTAGGGCATTGAATTCACCGATAATCCTAGAAATTTTCACTCCAATCAGTCAACAATAGTTCCTGCCATTCACTACATTCCAATCTTCACCATCGGTAGTCCATCCCCACGTACTGAAGTCTTCTCCTGGGCAAGTACTCAAGTCGCAAAGAGATCTTGCTCTGTGAGCAATTCGAGATAGTCGCTGGGTGCAAGCAGCAGTATACGGCAATGTCATGAGCTTGCAAGGTCGACACTTAAAATAACATTAGGGAGTGGTTCACACTATCTCTCATATTTCCACCCCGTTGCTCCTTCTTGACATTCACAATGTTTTCCGGCCAGCATTCATCCTTACTCGCGCCTACCATATCAATTCGATATTCGCTATTGAGCCCGTCGCCTCTCCTCTGCTCCCTCCAAGCCTTCTTCCACACCACCCTCATATGCTTCCCTAGCCACCTAACGTTCTTTTTCCTTGTGCTTCATCCACCCTCTCCTACAGGATCGGACTTGGAAGTCGAGCCATACCCATGACAATGTCGGGATCTATGATTTATCTCCCAGCTGTACAATCTCTGGAATTCGAGATCAATATTCTTTCAACAAGCACCCTTCAACCGTTCATTATATTCATCAAGAATTGCTTCCAAAGATTGGATAGACTTCCATATTTGCTATTAAATGTTAAAGATTTTAATATGTGGAGATCATACTTCTTCTCCTTACAGTTCTCTTTTAGATCCGCTTTATTGATCGCTCAACTCACAACTCCTTGCTCTGATTGGTATTCTGAAGTCTCAAAACTCTGTGAATAACACACAAACAGAATGAGGTAGGTGGAATCTAGAGTCGATACGAAACGGTATTTGCCAGTACAAGAGAGGAGAGGAATGTGATAAGTAAACTTTCTTTCGAGTTAACTGAAAATCATCGCGATGTTCGCTTAAAAGAAGTGCAACTGCGTAACAAGGGGACATGAAAAGGCTACCAATGGATCATGGGTCCAATATCTGAAAGCTAATCTGCTATGCTCATCTGGACCATGGAAAATGAGGAGCGTGGTTCAGTTTATCCTTGCACGAGATTCCTTCATATGGATCCCATGTAGGCCAGAATATCCATGACCAGGATCAAGAGCTCCTTCCCAAGATTTCAAGACATTCTTTTCATCAATGATTTTATAAACTTCTACGCCAATTGAGCGACAGCAGTCAGAGCTGTTCACCACACCTCCAGCTTCGCCATCCGCAGCCCAGCCCCAAGTACTGAGGTCCCCTCCTGGGCAAGTACTCAATGCGCACAAGAGATCTTGCTCTGCGAACAAGTCGAGATAGTCGCCAGCCACAGCAGGGGATGGCTCCATGAAATATCTCTCCTCCTTATCCAATCCAGTTACCTGGAACACATTGATTACATCATGGACATCGAACTCCGTCAGCCCTAAAGGCAGTACTGCCCGGACAAGGTTGCTGTGACAGTGATAGTCGTAATCGAGTCCAGTAAGGAGTTTATTAACGTATGGGTCACACCGTGTCCCTAACAGGTCATGAACACGAGTAATGCCACGATCGCCCAGCGAGTCCCCCACAATGGTCACCAGAGGCCGAAGATACGGCAGTGTGCTCCAGAGTCGGTCAAATGTCGTTACATGAGCGCGTTGGAGCTGTCGTGTACGACTAGCCCATAGCCGCTCGCGAGGGTTGTAGAAGTTCCAGATGTTGAGATCGCCAACCTGAGGACCTTCAGGAGTTGTCAACCTAAGAATATGTCTAGCTGGAACGCGCCATGCGTGCGATGATATAGGAGCGATGGTGTGTGAGTAGATGAGTTCACGGGAGGCGGAGGCAATGCTCTCATAGAGTGCACGATCTACTGGAGGTGTGATATAACGGAATAAAATAAAGTAAAGCTCAGTCAGATAAGAATTGACTGA
>ML213633.1:195522-208201 GCA_004379715.1 Crucibulum laeve
TGTATGTGTTCTCTCTTGTCTCGTATACCGCTAGCCCCTCCACCTCATCAACTATCCCTCCAAGGTCTGCACCCGATGCTGCTTTTCCTTCTCACAATGCAATCTCCTCTGCGCACGCTGCACGGCCTGTGTCCATGATAACGATAGACGGATGAAGTGGGTGCAAAGAATAGGAGGACTAGAAGAATACGCGCAACATCAACAGGCCCAGTGCGTGTGTTGCTTCGGTTTGGGGATTGGAAGGGTGGGATGTAGTAGGAGGAGCTGGATATGCTGGCGGAAGAAATGTAAGATGAAAGGAGGAGACACATCGGCCACGTCGACCTCTTCCTCCATGTGATGGAGAGTCAAATGTCTTTCGCTCGCCATCTCGTGACGCAATTCTTATCCCGCCATATACACCCAACGGCCACACGCCTCGTTTTTCGAGCTTTCGTCGTTTTCTCAACGGCCGCTTCCTCGTCGTCTCCAAGCCAATGCCCATCAGGCTCCGCCATCATGCCCATCATCCTCCCAAAGCCATTCCAACAAGGTCCCTTCCTCGTCATGTCAGCCTCTTTAGTAACGCGTGGACCTGTTATCCTTCTCATAAGCTCATAACCTCTACTTGCCTCACCTAGCACGACTCGTCCGTGCCTTGCATTCGGTGATGAATTTCAGATCGCAGTCGTCTCTCACGCCGTCTGCGCAGCCCATCGCCGTCACGCTCCCCATCCTTCATACGGTCCCCTAATGGCGGCATGCTATTCAGATTAGGGCATGTATATGCGTGCTGAACCATGAGTTGGGAGTTCTTGAAGAAAAGAATCACGGGTGGAAGAGCGAGGTGGCGGCCGATGGATGCAGAGACATGTGGGTGCGCGAGAAGGATTGGTCTATGAATGGCGGCATTGGACGGGGTTATGGGAGCGTGATACATGCAAGTGCAGGACGAGGCTTGGGAGAAGGAGGCTGAGGATGAACAGAATGAAGAGAAGGAAAGGAGGAGAGCGAGAGCGCCGACAGCGACGAGGAGTAACGAACAGGATTCCCACATTTTTTCTAGCAACACCAATACCCATATCGTGCTTCCCGTGACACCCCTCCACATCGCCCACTTGCCTCCCACCCTCGTCGTGCTCATGCCTCCCATCCACATCGCCTTATACCCCACCCCTCTACTTGTACCCAGCCACGCCTCGCAGTCATCCTCGCCGTCCTTGTCGTGTGGAGGCTGCAAAGTGGACCGACCCCGCTGTGTGTATGCTGAGCTGAAAACTAAGTGGGGAGCTGAGATCGAGTGAACCAGTGGCGTGGATCAGAGGATGTATGTTATGCTCGTTGAGGAGGTCGATTCTAGTGGTGGTTGGATAGGTATGGATGGGGGAGATGGATTTGGGCCACGAACGAGTGGGACGGATAATGGATGAAGAATGTTGTATTTGGTGCGTGCGTTCTCTCGGATAGGAAGGATGAGAATAAGGGTGTGGGGTGAAACCGTATGTGAGATGACGTTGTGGGCCAAGACAAGAAAAACGAGGACAATGAAGTGAACCACCATTAGGACGAGGAAAACTCTGCTGCAGTCAAAGGGTGCGGGATACTGCGTCGTTAGCAACATCTTGTACACCTGCGAGAGGAGTTGAGGTTAAGGCCTATAAAGTGCGCATTTGAGATCGAAATCCGATTGTCGTGTTTTAGTATAATGCCTCAGCCCGTCCCAGCTATCACCATCTCGATTTTCGCACACATCCTTTGGTATCAAGTTAATATACGACTTTCATTGTTCAATCCATCGCAGTCCTTGTTGCCTAAACCATCTTTTGTTGCTCCAAACAGCTCGTCCTTCGCTATTCAAACTTCCACCATCCATTTCGACGACATGTCCCCCACGTCAGCTTTTGTCTTTTATCAATTTCAATTCCAGCCTCTTCAAGGCCAATGCTATCACCACATCTAACCTTGTTGTTGTCATCTCCTGCCGTGAAGTTTCCTTGCTTTTAACTATACAAGAACCCGAACTCATGGAGCAAATGTTCCAGTGCAAGAAAAAGTCCGAGAAGTCTTAAAATGCAATCTTAGATATTCAAGTACTTCATGGTTTTCATTGTCGTACTTTATTCTTTTTATTACATACTGCCTTTAATTCATACTATGTGACGTGAATTTCATCAATGCATCAAGAAGCTTTAAAATCATTCCGAAATGTTATTTGAGCTCGGAACAACGGATGCCATAGCAAAATACACCCTTTTCTTTGATTTGATTCGTATTTTCTCATTTTTTTTTAGACAATCTAAGTATTTATTCAACATAGGAGTAGTTTTATCCACATGAATCGAGACCCATGAGCGAGTCTGGTGTCTACAGCCGCTTGGATTTCCATTTTACTTCGATTTTGTATATTTTATTTCTACTTTCCTTCTCTGTGTTGAGAACTTTCTTACATACTTAAAGACCTAGGTTTTGCTTCGTAGTTCAGTAGTTCAGAAACACCCCACTCCTCCTCCTCATCTCCTGTACTCAATCGCTACGTAACTACTTCGCTTTTCACAAAACATATTCAAGTTTTTGGAGTTTGGATCTTCGAAAATCGTCTTCTTTACGAAATCGCGACGCGTTCAACGACGACACAACCAGACAACTCCGGTCCTTTTGCATCATCTAAGCCCCCTTCCTGTCTTTCTACGCGAATTTATTTCGTATCCTTAGGTGCTCTTATCGTCGAGCTATCTTAGTTGCGATCGGGCAGCTATTTTAGCGTTTCCTCTAGCAGTCCTCTCCTCGTCTATCGTCTCTGTCGTGCCCGTCGTGCACCCGTCGTTCTCTCCGTCAGTCTATCGGTCAGCCAGTTCCCAAGTTTTCATCCTACGGTTCCTATCGCGCTATTTCACATCCATTTCCCTCGGCATTTCATCATTTTCTTAGCAATATCAGTTCCAGATTGTTAGGAACGAAGTGAGGCCACCTCGCAAATTTATTTCTTTTGTTTGCTAGGTATACAAGATTTTCTAGGGATTATTATATATATTCCTACACTACGGCCGGTGCCTAGGTCGACAACACGCTACGCAAAGTGTTCACTGCTAAAGTAGTTCATATTGGGTTGTGACCTTGACAGTGTTCACGGTCCGCCAAGACCGGCGATTTTTTTTTTTTGCAAATGTGGATATCGTGCTCACTGCGCGACGCGCGTCACCGATGAGACAATAATGAGTGGGCTTTTAAGTATTTTTTATATGATTTTCATTCTTTCAATACACAATACTGAGGTTTGTGGGGATAATATGTCTGCAGAGGATCCAGAAAACATCATCGATGGGCCGAAAGGTCGTGAACATCACAAGAAGATTAAGCCGTTAAGGTGACTCCGAGGAAGTGAGGTGTGGGAGTGGCAATAAATCCGCCCTTGTCGATAATTCTTAAAATAGCTCTAAATACTCACCAGCGCTTTAAAACACTCCAGGATTGATACTAAATCGTCAGGAGAGCTCGATTTACGCCAAATTGAGCGGAAATTTTTGGATTTTTAACATATTTATGACTCTCTTGCCCAAGTGTTCACTTGGGGCTGTGACCCGTGACATTTTCGTCAAGTGTTCATTTCGCCGACCAATGTTACGCGTGACTGAACACTTGGTCGTAATGGCACGGTACTGTTGGTTGGGTTGTGTCCATTCGTCGATGACATTGATATAACTTCTAATGGAGCTTTTTGTATGGGTCGATGGACGAAGAAAAGACGAACCATCCCTTGTCCCCTGCTAGTACAACTTGGGGTTGTGGGCCATTGCAAGCATGGCAGTACGAGTCTTTTTTGAGATAAAGTAAAGTAGCTGTTTTTTTTAAACTTGAGGTTATCAAACTACTGGAGAACTACTCGTGCCTAAAAAAAGTAACCGTGATTATGTAAGTTGTGTTTGCCCTCCTCACCGACGTTAAATGGCATCTACAACACGGAGAACACAATTTAATGCCATCAAAATTTAACTACAGATATTCAGGATAACCGTCAGTGTATATGAGAAATTAAAGCCTTGTACGACCACTGTGCACTTTGTTAACTACAGCCATTCTGCACGCGCCAGACTTACATAATCACAGTTACTTTTTTTAGGCACGAGTATTAGCATTTTCAATGAACAAAAATTTGCATATTAGATAGAAAAATTAAAGATGTAAATAGTCCATCAATAGGTTATCTATTGAAGAATCATTCACACAGTTAATAAACCAGTCAGAGGACTATAGGAAACATAAAATATGAGCATCAATATATTTAATATACCATCAAAATACTATAAGAAACTTAGATGGTCAGTATAGAAGTCAACACAGTCAATAGTCTGATCAAAAGACTATAACTTGCATAGCCAGTATAAACTACACAGTCAACAGACTATAACTAGCTTAGAATGTCAGTATAGGAAGTAATACAAGCAATAAACTGGTCAAAATACTATAAGGAACTTAGATAGTCAGATAGAACTCAGTAGAGTCAATAGACTGAGCAAAAGACTATTACACACTTACATGATACATACAGAAATCAATGTATTCAATAGATCAATCAAAAAACCACAAGAAACAGATGGTCAGCATAGGAAATACTACAACAAATAGACTGATCAAAAGACTATAAATAGCTTAGAAGGTCAGTATAGGAAGTAATGCAACCAATGGACCAGTCAAAAGACTAAAGTTTACATAGTCAGTATGGAATCAATACAGTCAATAGACCATAGATACCTATAGAGTATGTATAATATAGGAAAAAATATAATCAATAGACCAATCAACAGAAATAACTTCCATGGTCAGTATTAAAATCATTACAGGTCAATAGACCAGTCAAAATAGTATAAGAAACTCAGATAGTCAGTATAGAAATCAATACAGTTATTACACCAAGCAAAAGACTATTAGACACTTAAATTGTAAATATAGAAATTAATACAGTCAATAGACTGGTCAAAATACTATAAGAAACATAAGTAGTCAGTATAAAAATCAATACAGTCAATAGATTGATCAAGATCTTAATAGACAATTACATGGTTGGTATATTAGTTAATGTATCTAATAGACTGATCAAAAGACAATATAAAGAGTTACATGGTACCATATAACCATTTATACATCTAATACACCAATTAAACACTATTGAAACACTTCAAGAGTCACTATAGTACCACCAACTCATTTAACATTAAATACACTGATCAAAGACTGTAGTGAGATCAGGTGGTCAGAACAACATAGTGCTCACACTCTCAATAGAGCAGTTAAAAGACTGTAACTCCCATGGTCAGTACAGGAATCAATGCAGTCAAAAATTAGTGCAGGCAATAGACTGATCAAAAGACCATAAGAAACACATATAGTCAGTATATAAATCAATGTATTCAATAGACAGGCTAACAGACTAGAAGCTACATGGTCAGTATAGTAAACAATACAAGCAATAGGCTGATCAAAAGATTATAAGCTACATGGTCAATATAGAAATCAATGCAGTCACTTAGACTGGTCAACAGACTATAAGCAACTTTGATAGTCAGTATATAAACCTGCAGTTAATAAACCAATTAACAGACTATAAGTTACATGGTCTATATAATAACAACCAATATAAGCAATAGACCAATAAAAAAACTATAAGCTAGGTGATAAATATACAGTGGCGTGCGAAAAGATTTCTGATGCGCATTTTTCAACACATTTGTGTGTTGCGACGCATATCACACGTCAGCATGTGGTTCAATCACATTATACCAATAACAAAAGTTGTTTCAATGTATCTGTAGAATGTGTGTACAAAAAATTGGAAAGAAATTCAAAGTACTAGCTAAAATATCGTAATATTTCTAAAGTATGCTTTTTTCATGAAATGAGGGTGAAATTGCTTGATGTACCAAGCACCAAATAAAATGACAAAAACTCTGGAAATATTTCAGAACATCAATACCTTGTGTATTTTCCTTTTGCCGTCTTCAGAGCATTGACACGGGCTGGAATAGACCTATAAAGTTTGCGAATATATCCAATATCTATGCTTTCCCATTCCTCCTGCAAAGCAGCCCAAAGTTCATCAAGGTTGCAAGGACATGGGTTCCGAGCACGGATTCGGCTGTCAAGGTACTCCCAGCCATGCTCAATGATGTTTATGTCAGGGGAAGAAGGTGCCCATGGGAGAACTCGTATTCCATTCTCACGGAACCATCGTGTAGCCATCTTTGATGTGTGCTTTGGATCATGATCCTGCTGAAATGTGATGTCTTTTGGCTGAACTCCATGATCCTTGAGTGAACCTAATAAAGATGTTGACAAGATAGAGCAATACTGGACCGCATTCATGCGTCCTTCAACACGATGGAGCCTCCCAGTTCCATTCCAGGATATGCATCCCCAGACCTGCAAACTGCCACCACCATGCTTCACAGTTTTTGTGACATTTTGCTCCAGAAATTCCTCTCCCACCCTCCTACAGCAATAGTGTTTCCCATCTGATCCAAAAAGGTTAAATTTGGACTCATCAGAGAACCAAACTCGCCTCCAAAATCCCATAGTCCTCCGAGCATGAGTGATGGCCCAAGTGTATCGGCGCAAAATGTGAATCTTTGAAAGCCAGGGCTTCTTCCTGCAAATTCTTCCATGCAGGCCCTTGCAAATAAACATTCTGCAAACTGTAGTACGATGTAATGATGGGAAAAGGACACGCTGTATGTCGGTAGCATCTTTGCATTCACCCTTTGCAATTATGCGCTCTGCACAGCACTCAGCATGAGGAGATATTGCTCTGGGACGTCCTGGAATCAGTTTTTTGGAGTAGAAATCAGGGTTTTCCCCTTGTTTCTCCAGTGCATGATATGCTTTTGTAGCAGTGTCAGGGTGGATATTGAGCTGGTTGGCAATTTCAGTAAATGTCTTGCCCTGCTTCCTCCACTCCCAAATTCACGCTTTTTTGGTTGGTGTACATTTAACCATATTGAAAGCAATAAGTCAGTGAAATTTGAAGTGGTTTTATGCACAGAGTGTAGCAGGAGAGGCTGTCGACTGCAGTGATTGATGTTTGAAGACGTGTTGTGTAGGTGTGTTTGGTTAATATCTTGCATCACGCATTACTTCATACAGAACTTGCCGAATTCACTTGAAACTTTTCACATTGGGTTGAGTATATGTAGAGCTCTGGTTGAGAGAATTTTGGGAGCTGAAGGTGCTCAGGTTGATGAATGCACCTGAGTTGATTTGATATTTAATTTTTGAATAGGTGCATTATGTGTAGCTTATTTTGAGTATTCTATTCACTCAAAAGAGCCATCTTAAACTCTCACAATATTATATCGATTATCTAAAAGAATTGTATGCCTCTTAAAATAGATGAAAAAAATTCCTTCGTGCTCGGTACATCAAGCAATTTCATCCTCATTTTATGAAAAAAGCATACTTTAGAGATATTAAGATATCTTAGTGAGTACTTTGAATTTCTTTCCAATTTTTTGTACATACACTCTAGACATACATTGAAACAACTTTTGTTATTGGTATAATGTGATTGAACCACATGCCAACGTGTGATATGCGTCGCAACACACAAATGTGTTGAAAAATGTGCATCAGAAATCTTTTTGCATGCCACTGTAGAAATCAATAAGGTCACTTAGACCAATCAAAGAACATAATCATACAAACAATAGACTCACAAAAGACTATAACTTCCATGGTCAGTATAGAGATCAGTATAGTCACAAGATTATTAGAAACTTAGATGGTCAGTGTAGAAATTAATATAATCAATAGACCAATCAAAAGACCATAAGAAACTTAGACAGTCAGGATAGAAATCAATATAGCCAATGGAACAGTCAAAAGACTATAAGGAACTTAGATAGTCAGTATAGAAATAAATACAGTCAATAGACTGATCAAAAGATTATTAGACACTTAGGAATGAACTGAGAAAACCAGTCTTATCTTACTAGTGTTGGATATCATGTGATATATCCATAAAAGGTGATTTTTGAGATGCCAAGGTGGCAGTGCATGCCACTGACATACAAGTTTTGCTCACTTCTGATGGCAACAAAATGCTCTACTAAATCACCCTAAAAGAACAATTCTTATTACATAAGGCTTGTAACCATCCTCATCCATTGGTAGATTCATCTTCGAAAAGAAGGTGGAATTTTTGCGTTCTCTCTTCTTTGTGTGCAACTCTTACTGACATCATACTTTCTTCAGGCTTCCTGCAGACTACAAAGGAAACAATCCTCTAGTTGCCTGCTTATATCAAATATACCTACCTGTGTAGTGGGCTCATAGCTGTAATAGACTTACAAGTCCAATGATTAGTGAAGCCTGGTACTGGGGGAAATGTATGTGTGTTCTCTCTAGTTTTGTATACTTCTAGATCAACTATCCTTCCAAAGTCAGCACTCACTGCTGTTTATCCTGCTCACAATGCTACCTCCATGCACATTATATGATCGGCATTGATATTCTCCTATTTAGGTCTACTTTACACAACTTTTGCAGCATACTTTCTCAATTGTTCATTGAATGTTTGGTCTCACCCCATGTTTCTCATTCATTCCCTTTACTGTAACTTCTTTGGTGGCACGCTGAGTTAATGCTATTTCATTTTTTCAAAAGTTCTGAATCAGAAGTTGCCTATATTTGAGTCCATACTTTTTTTCTCAAGTCCATTACACTCATACTCTTCATTGCAACACATCAAACCTAACAATTGTGTATCCAGAAATAATTCCATGTAGATTTCAAGTTTTATCCACTACAGCATCCAATCCTGTCATTGGGCCAGATGAGGCAGTAATATCTACATCTCAGCATATTAGAATTGCCTTCAATCAACGGAGGGCATGGTTTAGGGAGATGGAGACTTATCCTTGGTTATAGCAAACATCTATGCAAGTAAAGAAAAGCATTAGTTGGAGAGGGATTCCAAAATATTGAGTTTAGTGGGAGGAATAATTGGTTGAGCATATACATCTGGAAACAGCTCATGTCCTATGTAGGCCTATGTAGATGTATAATCTCACATAGGCCTGTGGTATACCCCCTCCTACATAAACAGATGTAATGGTGAAGTGCTATGGTAGTCTACAGTAGGTGACTGTAGCTCGGCTAGCAGCACTCTATGTGGCCTACAGTCTCTATCAATCATCCAATTGCTACAATGATCTTCATCCGATATACTTCCTGTTTTTGGATTGCAATTAATTATTTCAATTTTGTGGTAATTATATAGATCATTTAATTTAATAGCAACAATAACTAATAAACATGATAGTGTAGTAATTTTCGAAGTATCTAAAGAGAAACCACTGAAGGGGAGAAAGCCCGTCATCCTTGAAGAGCAAAGTCAATGTCAGAAAGGCTGAAATCATCATCTTCGTTGTTGACAGTAAATGTGCAGCCACCATGTAAGCTAGTAGAAATGTATACCAGAATCAGCTTGCATTCATCCATTCAGTTGAAACAATAACAGAAAACTTACCAGCCTATGGAAAGAAGCTCTTTCTGAAGTGTCTCCATCACCTTTGTACAAGTGGCCATATAGGTGTTCCATTTCTTCAACATATTGAGGAAGCCTTTGTATATGGTTTGATATGTCTTCTCTGAAAATGTGATGCTTGTAAATACACCAGTTATCCACTCATCCAGTGTGCACTGCAGCTACAGAGACAAAGATATGATTAGAAGTTAATACAATTGCATATACTTAATTAATTCAACTTATGGCAGTACAGATCAAAGTGAGAACACCTAGTGGTATCCCAGGTTTGAAGTACATTGGATGGGTTATGCCCTCCGAGTCCTGCTGCTTGCCAAACCAAACCTTACATAGAACCTTCTTAATGAGCTCACTCCTAAAGATCAAGGCAGGTAACGTTAAATTAGAGAAGTCCTAATAAAATAAGATTGAAAAGAGAATACAGGATGTAGACTTGGAACAAAAGACTCACCTTGTATATAAATGCTTTCTTAGCCTTCAGCTTCACAATGAGCGCACATGTAGCATTGACAACTTTGTCATCATTGATGTCAGATGTCTTGAAATGAAAGACTTCATCCACAGTGTCTTGGGCGGCAATCTTGACTTGCCCACATAATTGGGAAACACGCATTGTTATCTATAACAATAGGATTAGTAGCTAATAAGGTCACAAGGTAAAGATGTCTTGGCTTACCAGCATAACTTTGGATTGAGTTGGAGGGGTTGATCCAATGTATCCATGGCTCTCGACAAGCTCACCTAAGCCAAGATACCATGCTGCCATAGCCCACTCATGTTCCTGCTTTTCTGTTGGGAAAGAATCCTTTGCAATCATTAAACAAAAGTGGAGATATGCATGTTGAACAATGCACTTTCGGACAGGATTTAGATCTGATGCATGCAACCCTTTTTTCTTTGACGAGTGTGGACCATCATCTTCAATGGCTTGGGAAGCAACAACATTGGGATTGTATTCTGTACCACCATCTTTGCTTGAGTAGTGACACTTCAGGTTATTTCTTGAGGTCAGAGTTAAAGGACTGGGACTGGAACTGGGAGCCTGCCAAGCTAGCTATATTGTTGTGAATGCCATCACTATTTGTGACATCATTGAATCGCTCACCTGACTGTCTATATTTTCCTTATCGCTTTCAGGCAGCAGCATAACATGTGTTCATTGAGGAAGAGGGGTTGACCACCCACCAGAGGTGAGAACAGGGGAGTTGCAAAGGGCCAGACTCATTGGCATACAGAGACCTGTGACTCCTTGGCTCATCAGAGCTTGCGCTTGTAGAGATACTGGGGTAGAAGTAATCTGTTAGGTGTTTAGTCAAAATCAGATGTCAGGAAGTGTTAAGTGAGGTGTATGTTATTTGAGAAGACATTAGTAGAAGAGACTAAAGCTTCATCTACATGGACTCGTTCCATACTCTCCAAGCTATCTTCATCCACATCTTCATCCAGTTCAGACATTTCTTCTGCAGACAAGTTGCAGGTTAAAGTAACAATTATTCAACAGAGGCATGATTAATCACTCACTGTTCCCTTGAGATTTCGAGCTTGTGGGTGAGTGCAGCTCAGATGAGATACTTGCATGTGGTGGTAGAAGTCCAGTGAAAGACTCAGAGCTGCGTGACATGTGAGTAGGGCTTTTATCCATTTGTAGTGCTTGAGGTGATGTGTCTGACTGGGATGAAAATCGCTGAAGAAACTTGGGTCCCAAACTGAGTACAAAGTTGTATGCGGCTTCTTGATCTGAAGTGCTGAAGTTGGCCTGAGCTTGGGGTACATCTGGTGTATCCATCGGTTGGGAGGAGAATTGAGTTGCTGTTATGATATTTGTACTGGGCAGGACACTTGAAGGTGATGGTGACAAAGATTGTGATAGCTGACAATGTTGGTTGCATTGTGCTGCAGCATCGATTCTTTTCCACACCTGCATCTGATCTAAATTGGACACATCCATCTGTCAAAATCGGATTCCAGAGTAGAAATTAAACATACGTGTTTGAATACACTCTGTAGGCTGTACTTCATGACAATTTTGACCATATGAGACAGGTTCTTGACTAATGAAATCCATGTCAAATGAATCCATTTTGAAGAGTTGGATGAATGATCATACAGGACAAAGTTTTTTTCAGTAGATCAGAGCCGTGTTGAGTTCTCTCCATCAGCTTGGAGCAGCAGTAAGCTGACATTTGCTTGAGTTGGTTGAATCAATAGCACTTGTTATTGAACATCATTAAGCTTGACTTGTCAAATGCCAGCTTCTCCCTGCACATACTGCAATTGTTCATTTACAAATGGAAGGGCCCTTAGACTACATCAGGGAAAGGCTCACTTGCAAATTCCAATGGGATGCTTACCTTCATCACCTCATTTCAACGCCAAATTTCACTCCAAATATTCCACCAACTGAGTCAGATCCACTAGCTTCATACAACAGTTACAGTATGGACTCAGAGGTTAATCAGGTCTCTGCCACTCCTACCTGTGAAGAGGAGAATACCAATGACCCAGATGCACAAGCCCTGTTTGTGGGTGTTGTTCAAGAAGACGTGCCAGATATTGACAAGAGCAACTATACACAATTATTTCCATTACATTCTGAGGCTGGTGCAGAATATGAAAAAGCACGCACCAACTTTGATTTGATTTGAGATGACCAGATACTCCAGGGTTATGAGATTTTAGGTCCATTCAAAAGCAAGGATGAATGGGAACTTGCAAAGTGGTTAATCAAGAACGTTGGCCATACTCAAATGGAGGAGTTCCTACATTTGCCGATTGTGAGATCATAGTATCTGTCAACAATATTTAAACGAGAACTCACCATTATATTATAGATTCAAAAGAAGGTTGACCCTGCCTATCCAACAAAAGATAAGCTCCTGAATGCCATTGATGCACTGCCTCAAGGAGTAGATTGGAAGCTTGAGAATATAACATTGACTGGTGATGTTCTGGATGAGGAGGGTAATGCAATGAAGGAGGAGCTTGAGCTTTGGTATCACGACCCTGTTGAATGTATCCATGAGCTGATGGGAAACCCAATCTTTGCAAACGTGATGAAATACACACCAGAGAAAGTTTTTGAGACCAACAGCTGTGAGTCACAGATCATTAATGAAATGTGGACAGTGGAATGGTGGTGGAAGGTGCAGGTAAGCCTGTGATAAC
>ML213633.1:227737-241511 GCA_004379715.1 Crucibulum laeve
TCAGATATATGCCTGATATGTTTGTACTATTATTGCAACTGTAGGTAGCCACACAAAAATTTCAAGTTGATAATAACATTCTCAAGTCTGTCTAATATACTCTTATACTTTGTATTTGGACATTTGGTATGGGCGATCTCACTGAATATTGAATACAACGACAGAAGACGAGTTACAGAACCGTGAGAAAAATGTTGCCGCGCCATCACTTTTGCGCGGCACGAGTACAGCGTTATGATCGCTATTTGAAGCAAACGGGTTAACACTTGCTGAGAAGGCTCAGTATTCTAATTAATCGAGGGATGTATTTGAAATCTCGTTGATGACTTCTTATGGACCACACGTTGCATGCGATCATTCGCTCACTGCCGCCAACAAATTGCATTTTGACACTATCACGCTGGTTATTTATACTTCTCAAAACCTTGCCTCTGCTCCTGGTACGCATTCCAATCCCTCTCGTATCTTTCCCTCTCATCTTTAGAACCCAGCTTCAACCTCCTTTTCTCCTCAAACCTCTTCCTATCCTCGTCGTATTTCTTTTTCTCCTCCTCATACCGTCTCCTCTCATCCGCATATCGCATTCTCAACTCATTGTATGTCCGCCGATCAGACTGGTACGTCTCCTTGTCCTTCTCAAACTTCTTCTTCTCTTCCAAGAGCGCTTGACGCGCCTCATCCACCAGCTGCCTCTCCTCCTCGACTTTCATTCGCTCTTCTTCGACCTTCCTCCGTTCCTCAGCAACTGCGTCTCTTTCTTCGTCCAACCGCTCTCTATCGGATACCAAAAGCTTCTTCTCCTCCTGTACCCACCCCCTCCCCTTCTCTAGCCGCTTCTTTGTCTTCTCAGCCATCTCCATCGCCTGGTACACCACCTGCCAATGGCTCCGCATACGCTCTTTCTCCTCTTCGCGTTGCACGGCTCGTACGAGCTCTCGTTCCTGCTCTCGCTTCTTCATTTTCCTCCTCTCCTTCTGCATCAACGACCAATCCACGTCCGAAAGTGTCGTTATAGGCCAGTCATCTGGAATCACTGACACGACATTGCTGTTGGACCGATGCGGGTTGGATGGGGCGAGAGATCTGGGCGGACGAGCTTTGGTTTTGATGATAGATAGTCTTTTGAAGCAGAACTCACTCGTTATAAGGCGAATTTGCACGCATCAACCAATCACTAGTGAAGAGATGGAAGAATGAAATACAGAATGGTACCTACCTCGTGTCATGACGACAGACAAGGAATGGGGAATAGACGCCCACTGCTCGCGTGTCTGATGCCAGGATCAACATTCGACGTAATTAGAACGCGTGTCGTGCACGCGTCTCCGTTCCTCCTGCCAACGCATTGGGATCTCTAAAAACAGTTTTACGTCTTTCGGGGGGATATCCCCGCGGTACCCGAAAAATGCATATTTGGCACGCAGAACAGAAATTACAAAACATATTTCTACAAACCGCATCAACTAACATTTTTGTTAGATAACCTACCGTCACCCTCTGGCTTTCACTCAATTTCCTCTCACAAAACGTTGTTCCCACCTCCAATTCTACCACAACTCACCACAGTCACAACGAAGGTGGTTCTCTCCTCCAAACCCTCTCATCTTCGCACCTTATTTCATTTCTCGGGCTGAAGAAACAGCCGTTTACTCCATCTGCCTCGTCTTCGCATCTTCAAACGCCCGTTTTGCCTCCTCAAACCTCCTTATATCTTCTTCAAGAACCCTTTTCGCCTTCTCCACCCTCCCCCGCTCCTCATCCATCTGATTTCTCTCCGCGTCCATCTCCTTCCTCTGCAACCTCAACCTCCTCTTATCCTTCTTCATCACTTCCACCGCCCTGTGTACCGCCTCCCATTCTGCATCCAACTTCTCTCGCTCCCGCATCCCGATTTCCTGCTCGACTTCCTTTTGAATAGCCTCCATCTCTGCGCGGTGCCTCTCACGCTTGCATTCACGCTCTGCTCGTCGCCGATCCCGCTCTTCCCGTCGCCGAGTTCGCTCCTTTTCCTTATCGGGCCCTTCACATTTCATGATCATCCATTTCTCGCCAATGTAGGAGATGGAGTATGTCTCGATTGTTGTGCTACCAAGATCAGAGTGTATTAGATTTCGTCATCTGTATGGTAAATAGAAATGGATATCCTCACTGATGTGCACTGCTACTACGATGGCTGTGATGGATCGACATTGAAGTCAGTGTCAATTTCTCAAGGTGTATGAAGAGAGCAGCGCAAAGCCACTGTGCTAAACCTTCTGATCATGGTAAGCTTAAGTGGACAAGCCTCGAGGGAGCCGCGAGTATGTCCGCAGTAAATAGTAAAGGCTTTCCCTTACGGATAATTCGGCTTTAGTGCAAATGCCGACCAAGATGGGACTTTCTTCGTATATAAACGCACCACTCCGGGGCGTGGAGGAATAAAATAAAGTATCACTGATGGCCGTATCTTGAATTGTATATGAACGATGAAACTAAATACCCTGCTGGTGCGCTGAGATTTGATCCACTGACTCCATCCCTGGTATCGAGCCAACTTGGCCCTCATGAGGGCATATCGTGTTCTGTGGTCCTCTTTGTGGCTGATCTTTCATAAATAGGCTATTCACATCAAGGTCTTGGACAATGCAAGTGCAGACCTTTGGACTGTCTTTCGCCACAGGTAAGATCCAGAATGGTCATCGGTGCAAGACTGCGGGTAAGTGATTGTCACATCTAATCTTCACTTTTTATAATGCTTTTTTTTTTTTGAGAGCTAATACTAATATCGACAAAAAAGCAGCTGTTTTTGACAAGTGTAAATCCACACTCCGCATTTGCATTTCTCGGTAGGTTATTCTGCACTTTTCATAAAATTATAGTCACCTCAAAATTATAATCACCTTGAACTTATTACAGGATAGATCACATTCAAAAGTATAGTTGGTGCACTATCTTACGCATTATGAGTGCACGCACACGAGGCCTTTCTTAAACCGCAACTGAATTTTCTCATGTGTAACATCTTTCTCTAATCATTTTATGTTTTCCATTGAACCATGGGCTCAAACAGCCACTGTTACAGCTCTGGGACACTTAGATTACGCCATTGAGCCGATCGTGCCTGGTTTACGTGTCGAATCTATTCGTAACTTTGCTTCTGGGGATGAGGGTTGATTATTTCATATTATCTAAAGATTCAAATCTGGGCATGTTAAAAGTGATTTTTTGTCCTTTCCTAGGTTCTAAAAGTTCTGTTTGATGTTCGAACTCCCACTGAACTAGTATAGGACTCAAAGTCTGTTTCTGGGTTTCGGGAAAGTAGCCAAAGAACCCAACTGAAGAAAACTTCTGCAATACTAGCTATTCATCATCATGGTCGAATAAGATAGTACCACCACCCCAAGAAGCTAACTGGCACGAGGTTGTTTTTTCGATGATGTATCAGTAGAGTATGGGCCGAAGACCATGGTCATCAGAAACTTTGGAAGGGCCGGTCTTTTGAAAATTCACCTTTTCGATTTTGCTAAACATATTTTTTGGCATTACTGCATAAAATTATACACGAGCGCGCGCAGGATGAGCTTCGAAAACCAGTTGGATGACATACACAAGGGAAAATATTGTTCGTGATGTCTTATCTAAATACATAGAAGCAGCACATCTTTCTTGAACTTAGCTTGAAGTCATGGGATCACTCCTTGCTTATCGCATACTAGCCGCACCACAAGAGATTATCATGTTCCCGAGAGCACTGGAGACGGATATAGCGCAGAGAGCAAGAGGAGACAATAGTGTTATGGGAGGCATTTATTAGAGCCTGGCTCGATAAAGATAGAGTTTAGTAAATATTCAAGGTCTAGAATGCTAGGATCGACTCGAGCCTTTAAATGAAATGAATTTTGCTTGTTACAGACGTTTGCGAATCTATAGACCAATTTGACCATCGTTTCATCCTTTAGGAAGATATTTATTCTTGGAGCTTGGCAGGACCAAATAGAGGCCGGCGAGGCTCTTTTTGGAAGGTGCCCTGTAAACGACTCACTTCGGGTAGGGCACCGGCCGTTGTTTGGTCCTGTCGAACTCCAGGAATAAATATCTTACTGAAGACGAACGATGGTCGAGTTGGTCTATCGTTTCAAAATGGCTGTATCATAAAGCACGGACCATTATCGCACATTATAGCAATTGCGGACAGAAATAGATCACGGAGGTTGGGGACTGGCACTAAAAAAAGAATCCAGGGGTCCGGCTTCTCGGGATGCGTACTCAGCGCATCAGCATGCGAGAATGACGGTATTCGGCTGTTCAATCGAGGCCATACGAATGTTGACTTGAAATCAGACATCCTCCATGATCTATAGCAAAGAGGCTCGTGAGTACCAGAATAGGTTATTGTGCTGTAAGGCACTTTAAACTGTGACTGAGCTGTTAATGGGCAGGACTTTTGAACAAGGATTGCTCCAGAATCTCAATGGTACGGGATGCTTACACATTACATGTGAAACGATGTTTCAGATCTAAGTGGGTTCAGTTAGTCAATTTTTTAAAGGAATTCAGATACGGCGCCTCTCACCGCTGGTGCTAACTGATGATAGTAATCAATATCCCAATCCTTATCAAAGAAGTAATAAATAATACTAAAGAAATGTGAATATGCCCCAAAGCTATATTAATATCAAAGTATCGAATGTTGATGATGAGTGTATCTTTCAAACGAATATGTACTTTGCATAGAATAAGAAGCAAACGCAGTCAGTCGTGAGCAGTGGTACAGTCGTCTCATGACTGAACGAATACAAAGCTTAAATAGAATTTGAAAGAAATCGTTAGTTTAAGAGGAATAACATGCGAATTAGATTCGGAGCTAACACGCACTGGTTCTGTATTTCTGTCACAGTGTAGCCGCCCAGGAATAGATAGCAAATGCTAGGAGATAGTGAGAACAAACACAAAATTATCGAGACAACAATGCATATTTGGAATTTATTGGGACAAATGACGGGATCGTTTAGCCCAGTTTTTTTTTGTGAAGTGCTACAACGCAAGCAGAAAACTAAAATGGTCGGCGGGCTGTGCCTGATAGCGAACACTTGTGCACTATATTAGCGCTCATTCCTACAGCAGATACTCCAGTGGTTATAGTAACGGCCGCACTCCACATCTTCAGAATCCCTTAATCGCCAGAAATTTGAAGAATTGAACGTCGTCTGGGACTCTGGGTCGTCAGTCAGCAAATGATACCCGCAATCCGGCCAAAAAGGGTGAATTTAAACATTAATTGGAGTAGTTTGTGCATGTTTGCTTATTGCCACAAATAGTCCCTGATCAGATTCGCGATTCGTATGTACACGAAAACGTTGCGACATCTCCGGCGTTCCTGATGGGTATTAAGCTTGTCGATCTCTTGTGGTCGGTTAAATTTTATGGCCGACGTCTACAGATTGGTTTAACTCATGCTCAAGCCTTGAATAAACTTGGAATTGCTTATGGCAACTATAGATTCTTACTTGAGCTACTATGTCTTGGATCAACAAGCAGTCGTGTCTGGTTAGCCTCCCTTCGGACATTCTGTCCATCACACCGCCTTTTCTCCAAGCCACGCGCTTATCGCATTGCGTGTGGTCAGAAGCGGGGGCCTTGATTCGGTAAAGTTTTCTCAGAGTTTAGGCATCGCTTTCTTAATTGCGCCGATTTGAGCGTACCTTGCTTCCTATTCCATTCAAAAGGTCATCGACTGAGATGATGTGTAATTCAATCTACACCCCAACTCTCCCCTACCGCCTACATCATGTCTCTTCCACAGTCGCATCCTGCTGTGCACCAGCACAAGGGTCTTTCATGTCCAGTTTCTGGGAAGTTGCACGAATACTGTCCACCACAAGCAGGCGATAGTCGCTCTGCCTGTCCTGCTCTCAATACCATGGCGAATCATGGGTATATGTAGGTCTATCAGTGCATTATCAATGCACTGCATTAACAGTGTCCTCTTAATAGTGCACGCGATGGCAAAAACATAAGCGCTTTTGATCTCATTCGAGGGTTGAAAGCATGCTATGGACTATCGACACCTCTCGCCGTCTTCCTCTCTGTTGTTGGCTTCATCATCCTCAAGAAAGTCCGTAATATTTCCTTGTTCGAAATTGGCAAACACAATGCCATCGAGCACGACGCTAGCCTAGTGCACCACGACACACCACAAGGCCAGGAATACGCCCCAATAGACATCGATCAAACACTGGTGGGCAGGCTCATTGCAGACGCTAAGACAGGCAGAGAGCAAGGCGAAGGACCCGAAGCTGGAGATACGAGGATCCTGATGGACGCGACGGATGTAGCTCGTGCACGCGTACGGAGGGAGAAAGAGTGTCGACCCATCGATTCCGTACACGCTGAGATCGCCCGCGGGGAGATGGGGATCATCCTGGGTGTTTGGGAGACTAAGACTCATGACAATGTGGGCATTCCCGTCGAGTGGATGAGACGGTGGATCGGTAGTGAGCGATTGCCAGATGGGTGGAAGCCGGATCACGTTCAAGGCTTGTTGGACGTGGTAAAGAGATCAAAAGCCATACGAACAGCGATGGACGAGATGAAGAAGAACGAGGCGATTGCTAACGGTGATGAGAAAGCGAAGCTGTGAGGTTATTGGATCCATTGCCGCGAAACTGTCGGACGCACACTGCTTCAGCGGCAAGCACGGTGATTGTCCGCTTCTCTCTTCATTTGGATCAGATGGTCTATGTTTGGATTCACCGCGTCTATTTTAGGATTGTACGCGGGTTGACGACGTCCATGATTACTTACTTACATTAGCTTCTTAACACCTACTGCTACTCAAAACTAAGTGTGTGTGTACCTTATGTACTGTCTATTGTCTTATTACTTATCCATTATACCTTCAGAACGTGTTTACACTGCTCAGAGTTGAAACTTGATTAGACCCCTTGAGGGGCGTTGAGGTCCGGACTCCGGCAATAGGGGATATATACGGGCCGGTTGCATGCATTGCATAATTAAGAGCAAATGTTAAAAGCTTTCCAAGTTTTCGATGTTAACCACTACTGCCACTCTAACGGGGTCATTGGAGGTCTGCCACTGTAGGTCACCGTTTAATCTTATACTGTTTTCCTTCAGTTCTATTCCCTTCAAAAATACGGACCACATATCATAGGCCTAACGGGTACAAAGCTTCTGATTTTTCTATACAACTTCATCCACTCTTGTCACTCCAAGCCGTCGGTGGACGCTACAGTGCGCTATGACTGTCACGCGGTCTGCATCGAAAACTTCTTCTCTCAACCATTGGCACCATTTTTCCCCAGGGTCTGTTGGGGCATTCCCTTGTTCTTGTTGTATATGGCTTGACTGACAATTCCCGACAATACTCCATCATTAACGCTCCCCAGCTCCTCTTATCACCGTCATCCGTTGCCGTTAATGGAGAATATTGCGCTTATACTACTTTAATAAACCCTATGTGCCCGTAAATTTACGAAATTCTTGCTATATAGACAGAAAGAAGCATTGTGGAAGAATTTCGGGGTTTAACTGACGGCCCGTGGAGGCATGTCGTGGCCAGCGGGAGTGCACCTCCTCGCGAAAAGACGATCAGCTGCTTTGTTCAAGGCTCGTTCTGGTATGTTATCATGCTCTCAACTAAAAGGAATAGTGAGATAGGCAATTTATAACCTCCCTTTCCCCACCTCTGGCGTGCTTGCGTTATATAAGAGAGCTATAGACACATTGTGAGTTGCAGAACCACGTATTCGCCTTTCGCACATCGTTTTCGTGCCATGGCAATTTCAAAAGGATTTGTGTTTCTTTCTGTATTTCTTTTCTGCTTAACGGCTCTGGGAGATAGCACCTTTGGCGTTAGGGATGGTCTTCACTTCGGTCTAGAATCGCGAGCTATGAATACTGACGGCTCTTTACCGATCTACAAGAACCCAAAAGCTTCAATCGAGGCTCGTGTCAATGACCTTCTACCTCGCATGACTGTGCAGGAGAAGGTAGCCCAAATGTATGTATCCTTGATACTTGTTATCGAACTAAAGCCAATCACATAACGAATCTCAGTATTCAAGGTGATATAAACGGTTGGATGGATATGAGCAATCCTTTGGATAACACGTTGAAGTTCAATCAAACGGGACTGGTACGTCTATTGATCCGCAACCTCCTAACCTAATGTAACGCCATCGTATAGGAAGAGATGATGCGTCTTAAAGGAGGTAGCATATGGGGTGGATATCTGGTTCCATACGAAAAGTTCGTATATGGTGTTACAGTCGGCCAGAAATATCTCATGGAGAACACTACACTGGGCATTCCAGCGCTCATTCAATCCGAAGGTTAGTTGTGTGCTTAACGTACACCTAATGGAGAAACAGCTTGATGCTATATCTCTCTCAGGTCTCCACGGATTCACTAATAATGGAACTATTTTCCCATCACCTATTGGCCTCGCTGCATCTTTCAACCCCGACGTTGTCTCTCAAGTCGCGAATATCACTGCTACTGAAGCAGAGGGTCTTGGAATCTCACACATCTTTGCTCCTGTGCTCGACCTGTCAAGGGAGCTCAGATGGGGTCGCGTTGAAGAGAATTTTGGTGAAGATCCTTTCCTCACTGGAGAGATAGGTCATGCGTTCGTCACTGGCCTTCAGTCGGGTAAGCGCAGGAATGCTAGTTCTGCTGCGATCGCGAGGATGGCGGCTACATGCAAGCATTTTGCTGCGTTTGGGAGTCCACAGGGTGGTCTGTGAGTCACTAGTATACTCGAGAATCGAACCTTTAATATAACTTCCTCAGTAATCTTGCACAGGTCTCTGGCGGAGAGCGCGAACTCCGCACAAACTTCTTGAAACCGTTTAATCGTGCATGCTTGGAGAGTCTGTCGATAATGACTGCCTACTCGAGTTACGATGGTATTCCTGCCATCGCCAACACGCGTACGTGATGCCAACTAGCAAGAAACCTATGGACTACTGATCGTTGCTTTGAAAACAGACCTGCTTACAGACGTCGTGCGTCTTCTACTCTCATGTTTATCATAACCGTTATCTAACAATATAGCAGCTTCGGAATGAATGGGGTTATAAATATTGGGTTACGACGGACGCTGGATCCGTTGACTTGCTTATTACCCTTCATGGAACATGCGATACCAGGGAATGTGCTGCCAAAACTGCTCTCGAGAATGGGATCAGTGGGGAGATGGGAGGAGGTATTTATCGTTTTCCTCTCGATTTCGACTGCTTAACTTTGCTCTTAGGAACGTATACTTTCCTCACAATACCAGGTATGTACTATATGCGTTCAAAATCTATGAAGACAGTACACATTCAGTTATTCCAGACCAAATAAAAGCTGGTACAATCGACGTCAAATTTCTTGATCAGACTGTTAAGTCTATGCTTCGTACCAAATTTGCTCTTGGTCTGTTCGAAAGTAAGTTGCAAGCTATTCGATTGCCGAACGCTGATTAGATATTTGGTAGATCCTTATCCATATGCTGATTACATGTCTACGATACGCACTCCGGCGTCGCGTACTGTCCTACACGCAGCAGAAACTGAGAGCATCGTCCTTCTCGAGAACAGACAGAATACCTTGCCGCTCAGTAAGAACATTGCATCTATTGCTTTGATCGGTCCCCAGGTCAATCGCGTTTCGGTAAATTTATCATATTTTTGTCGCATGTGTAGACTATGACTGAACAACCGCTCACAGTTCGGAGACTACGTTTTCTTCAACGCGTCTTTGAATGGAATTTCTCCTCTTGATGGTTTCAAGCAATATCTATCCAGTGTTTCGAGTTCTACTCGTGTCAACTTTGCGCAAGGCTCTCAGTTGTGGTCGAACGACGAATCAGACATCCCCGCTGCAGTTTCTGCTGCTCAAAGTTCGGATGTCGCAATCGTAATGGTAGGCAAATCCTGTGCGTAGTGTATAGCGTTGGAAAACCCACAATTTCCATATATTATAGGTTGGAACTTGGTCATTGGACCAAACTCTGCTATGGACTCCGGGTACCAATGCTACCACCGGAGAACATGTCGATGTAGCGGATTTGGGCCTGGTTGGCGCTCAACTGAAACTTGTCCAGGCCGTCAAAAATACTGGGAAGCCAACTATTGTGGTGTTTATTAGTGGGAAGCCTATAGCTGAACCATGGATCCAAGCTCGTGAGTTTGTCTTTATATATTCAAAATGAACTTACTCAGCTTTTTCATCCATACAGATGCCGATGCCGTCATCCAGCAGTTTTATCCAGGAGAGCTGGGAGGTATATTATAACTCAAACCTCAGTCATTGTCTGAAGCAAAACTCTGATAATCAAATGCAGGATTGGCGCTTGCCGAAGTGGTTTTCGGGGCAGTAAATCCCTCAGGTAAGGAGTCGAAACTTGTTTATTCCTAATTTATGAACGTTTTTTCTAGGGAAGCTTCCAGTCTCTTTCCCTCGTGATGTTGGGACAACCCCAGTGTTCTACAATTATTTGAAAGGAAGTAGACCGATCGACGCGGGACAAGTATTAGACAATGGTCAACTTATATTCGGACACTCGGTACGTTTATCCATTCAATTATGCATTAGGCTTCCTTTCCAACAATCTCTGCTGCAGTATGTTCTGAACAGTCCGGCCCCGCTCTGGAGCTTCGGTCATGGGCTTAGTTACACTTCCTTCAACTAGTATGTTCCTTCATTTCAACCATGAAATTATGAAACTAATGTGGCCACGAAGTACCAATTTAAAGCTTTCCTCCTCTACAATCAAGAAAACGCAAGATTTCAGTGTGTCAGTCACCGTCCATAACACTGGTTCCGTTGTCGGAAAGGAGGTAGTGCAGGTAGGCTTCCATGTATATAACTTTATTGCGTTTAATTAAATATTTCCTTTTAGGTATACCTTACGGATATCCAGAGCTCTGTTGTAACACCCAACCAAGAGTTGGTCGGCTTCAAGAAAGTGGAAATCCCGTGAGAAAATTATATATAATTCTCTTCGCACTAGTATATCTAACTCCTCCGATAGAGCCAGGGGTTCGACTGTAGTCACCATTCCTGTTATATCTTCCCAGCTAGCTGTATGGTCTCTGAGTAATTCCTGGGTTGTAGAATCTGGAAATTTCATCGTCAAAGTCGGCACCAGCGACCAAGTGTTCGCGCAGACGACATTGACGGTTCAATGAAAATATTTATACTCGTTATTATACAAAAATTGTATTATTCATGACTTTAACATCATTACTCCCTACAGCTGCCTTCCAATATTCAAATGAGGAAATGAATTGCCACACTTTTTTACAGATGTAATTTCTAATGTCTAATGTCATCCGAGTCCCTCTAAGTGGGATTTTTTGCGCGAGATCTTCTCATAGTTGAAAAGTTCATCTTAACTCTATTTCTTCTATAGCACAATGCATACATGTGTAATATCAGTCTTTGATCGTATTCCTCTGTAGAAGGTGTCGTTGCAATGCGTTTAAAGTTGAAGAACTTAGAACCCACGCCCTATTCCATTATGGGTAGGCACTACGGTGACGAGCCTCGCACGGCTCTGTACCCGGAAACTCGGTCCTGAAGCCGCTAAATCGAAGTCAGTATATCTATTTTTGACTAGGAATCGTCGGGGAAGGTTCGGGACGCATCAAGAAGCTTCAGAGTGATTCGAAAATGCTATTTGAGCTCGGAACAACGGATGTCATCGCAAAATAGTCTATTTCTTTCGATTTGATTCGTATTTTCTCATTTTTTAGACAATCTAAGTATTTATTCAACATAGGAGTATTTTATCCACAGGAATCGAGTCCCATGAGCGAGTCTGGTGTCTACGGCCGCTTGGACTTCGATTTTACTTTGATTTTGTACATTTTATATCTACTTTTCTTCCCTGCATTGAGAACTTTCCTACATATTTAAAGACATAGGTTTTCTTCGTAGTTCATTAGTTCAGAATATCCTCTCTCCCCTCCTCATCCTCTGTACTCAATCACTACACTCTGTAGTCTCCTACCTTGATTTTTACGAAATATATTCGAGTTCTTGGACCTCAGGCGCTCGGCAACTCATCCTCCTCACTAAAACGCGACGCTGTCGACGGCGACAAAGCGAAACGACTTCGGTCTTTTTGCATCGTCTAGGGCTCCTTCTGGTCTTTCTACGCTATTTGGTTTCATAATTTTCCGAGCTCTCATCGTCGAGCTATCTTAGTTGCGACCGAGCGACTATTTTAGCGTTTCTTCCCGGCAAGTCTCCTCATCATCTATCGTCTCTGTCGTGCCCGTCGTGCACCCGTCGTCTCCTCCGTCCGTCCATCTGTCTGTCAGCTTGTCAGCCTTCGTCCTCCGGTTCTCATCGCGCCATTCTCCATCCCATTTCCTCAATACTTCGTCACTCTATTAGCAGTCTCATTCCTAGATTGTTAGGACCGACGTGAGGCCACCTTGCATTTTATTTCTTTTGTTTTCTAGATATACAGGTTATTCTAGGGATTCTATTATATTCCTACTTGCTAGCCGGTGCCTAGGTCGACAACGGGCACGCACACGCCATCAGGAAGTCAATTTTAAATAGCATCATTCTCCTGATGCCGATCAACGCCGTTATTACTTTTGATAGTCCGCTAATAGTGTCCGGCTGAGCGAAGATTTGTTGAACTTAATTTGTATGTCATGTGTACATGTGTATATTCAGTGATAATACTGAATCGCCAGACCTTATTGTGGACAGAATATCACTTACCTTCAATATTAGACAACTATATTGATCCAAAAGACCGCTTGAATTCGATGGCGGAAGGCGGAAGTTATATAGATCAGACTTTTATGCAACTTATGCGGCCTATGTATTACATCGAATAGATCTCTAACTTGTTCAGAAACAGCCATCTCAAGTTTGCATTGGTGTAATTTGGCTTCCACACACGACTTTTAGATACTATTACAACATTACCTTTCTCAAGCCAATACCACACTAGTGGTAAATGCAAGCTATGGCATTGTCAGCTGATCTCAGAGCTTGAAGTGAATCAACGTTGTCCACGCGCTCGATAAAATCACTCAGCTTCCAGGGACCAGAATGCCGAGCTCGTGCCGAATTGAGACAATCCACCAAGACAACAATCTTCGGCTCATGTAAGGTTATACTGTACGTCATGGGGTAACGGGTCACCTTACGGTACTCAAGCTATATCTCAATGGTTTGTATGTTATTATGGCTGAATTTTTGTATATGAAATGGCGGACATATGTTGCATATTATACATAAGTTACATAATTTTTAGATCTTTTGTTCAGCTCCTATAAAAAATTTTCTGCCACATTCCCAAATTCAACCGTTACTGGGAAGCAGGTCACCCGTGGGAATAGGATACTTATTTTCGCAAAAGCAGTAGTGTTGCACTATATAGGGGACTTACTACACTGTATAATTAATTGAGGCAAATTTTTGTATCATATAGAACAATATATTCAAAAAAATTTACTAAAGGGCCATTTCCCGTTGCTGAAGTAACATGCCTGGGCTAAAATAGCTATAAATAGATCCATTTGTGGATGTGTAGGCCAGCTCATATAGTGGATATTTTTCGGAAATTATGCTATTATAAGCTTTTGTTTCTCTAAAGAATATCATATTCATGCAAGGAAATGAATGGACGCTATGAAATAAAAATAGATTCAAGCGCTCAGATGTACAATATTCCTTTGATTTTAGTTAAAGTAGATCCATCCTTCTGAGACAACCAAGGTACACAAAGACATGATATTTTGTATGCTTATTCTTCCCTATA
>ML213633.1:241987-261547 GCA_004379715.1 Crucibulum laeve
AAAATTGCTACACAACTTGATATAGACTATATCTATGATAATGGACAAAAATATTTAGGAAGTAGCTCACATAGATGCTAGAAATCGACTGGTGACCTGCTTCCCAGGGTGACCCGTTACCAGATTACGTACAGTAGTAACAAACCCTCCCACACACTGTGGAGAGATATTTATTCTACTTGTAGATGAAGAAAACAGAAAACATCTCGAGCATATCTAAACTATATAAAAAACTATAAATCTACAAATGCTCGAAAATGTTCATTCGGGACCCCAGTCAGGATATAGATATATATTACACAGGTGTCAGTATTAAATATTTGAATTCTAGACGCCTCTTGCCGCGTGTACTTGAACATCCGATACGCTTTAGTCATACGCGAGCAGCAAGATGCAGAAGAATAAAAATTGCTTCAAATTGATTCGGCAATGCAACTTCTTGTATCTCACTATTTGACGAAGGTTTTAGTTCACGTAGCTGCTATGAGGAGATAGTGTACTATTACGACCTAGTCTTCACAGGTTATGAGACATGAGAGTAAGTGTTCACTGGGACGGGCGCTCATCACCCTCGATAATCTATGATTAAATAGATCAAGTGTTCACTGAGCTGAAGACTCAAATAAATTGTGCGGCAAGGGTTATAATGTATTAAAAAATTGATCGCAAAGTTCGTTGCTCTCAAAGCTGATAATGTGGACTTTGGAAAATGGATGATACCGTACTGAAGATAACAGCCGATAATGAGCTAAAATTTGACTTAAGATCCTTAGATTAGCAGAACTTATTTTCTCTAAATTGTATATAAATCGAGAAAATCGCCATTTTCTGACTTGTTTTGGATAGTGTTCATCGAACCCAATGACCTATGGCCAGCGTCGCAAGTGCTCAGTTCACCAGTCTTCATGACAGGTGGCTGAACACTAGGTCGTAAGAGCACAGTGTACCATGAAGTTCGTATCTTGAAATAATAATGGACTAAATCTGCACATGTTACAGGATGATGGAGGGAGGCCCCGCCTGATTGTTCCTTAGACCTGATTTGATTGATCAGTGTGGATCGCAATGCTTCGCACTACTTGATCTGCCAGTGTTAGCGATCAATCATGAGCCCCTTTGTAGTGATCGAACTGAAAATATCTCACCGTTGAACCCAGATTGTGTTTATTTCTATGCTAGCATAGGGCTCTATGCAGTTCCACGCAAAACACGGCATGCTCTCGTCCTTTGACGACGGAACTATTACACAGAATGCAGATGAGATCTATTCGGGAAAATGAAGGAATTTGATCACATCACTGAGTAAACGATCATTTAACAGAGTCTATGCCGATCCTCTTGCCGGTTCATTATATGAAATTTGTTTGAATAGCTGCTCCGGCCCTCAGTAACCGTGAATATATTCTCAAGGTTTTGAGGAAACGATCTTGTCTGTTAATCATTTAAACGGCAAAGTGCACATGAAGCGGCGAAATGCGGCCACACCGCGGGAAAATTATATTCTGCCACTCGATCCAATGCCTTATACCGGCAGTCCGTCATACCTGGGTCATATTTCTGAGACGCATGTGTTGCATTCCCTTGCGCCAGGTCTGAGATTCATGGTGCGCGTGAAGTTTACTACCTCCGAACAGACTTTATTTGACATGTCAAGTGGGTCATCCTTCATGTTGGGATGTTTTATTCTTAGACATATTATGTCTACCGGGATGAGCACTTATGGTTTCCAGTATCTCGGCTGCTAGTCAAGATACGTCACCGGAAATGAAAATTATGTCCGGTCGCCATCTTCACCTTTACGACTCTAAACTTAGATTTTGGCAAATTATGGTACATATTGAATTTATACGCATCGTTGAGTTTTTTTTGATCATTCTGATGTTTATTGATTGATCTTATTCTCTGGGAAAGATTCAATTGACCGCCCTAGTTAACAAGCCTGAGTAATTACTGTACACCGCGTAACTGCGAACCCCACGCTGCTCCAATGTTGGGCGTACTTAGAGAGCCAAGTTTCAGCCCTTCTGTGTAACTATATATTTAAAATTTACAAGAGATGGGTAGCCCAATTTTTTTTGATAAATGGTATCGAGGTTGGGAACAAATAATATGTACCAGTGAGTAAAGGCGAAGAAAAATCGAAGCGGGCATCGGTCCAGACGCCATTTGTCTTTGTTTCTTAAATTCTTTCAGCCCAAATACACCTAATTAAGAGCGATATCGGAGACAGGCAGAGATAAGTAAATTTCATGCGTCGCGTTAACGTAAGCCTATTCTAATGTCTAATCCAAGAACACGACCGTTCATTCGGGCTCTGTTAATTGACGTCTCTGGCAACCTCCACGTTGGTTCTACAGCAACTCCCAATGCTGTTGAAGCTTTCGAACGTCTCAAATCAGCGAACATTCCATTTAGATTCTGCAGCAATACTAGCAAAGAGTCCACAACATCACTTGTCAAACGCCTGCATTCTCTGGGATTCTATCTTCCCGATAAATCCAATTCCGATGAACCAGGAAATTTGGTTTGGACGAGCATTGGAGCCGTGAAGCAGGTTCTCAAAGATATGAATCTCAAGAGGTGCGATGAAACGCGCCCGCTGTGATTCGTTCTGAACTCAAAACGTTTCAGACCATACTTACTTCTTTCGGATTCTGCTCGTGAAGAATTCTTCGCTGCCAGCGAATCACAAGAACAAGCCACCGACAGCCAAGGAATATATGACTCTGTAGTCGTTGGGCTCGCGCCGGATTCGTTTAAATATGAATATCTAAACACGGCGTTCAGAATTCTGATGAGAGAGGAGCCTCGCGAAGAGGGAGATTCCGAGATGTCGTCGAAGGATCTCGCAGCCCGTTCTCCAATCCCACTTATAGCCACTCACAAGGCAAAATACATCCAAACCGAGTCACCCAAGGGGCTATCTCTGGGTCCTGGTCCCTTCGTTACTGCTCTTGAAAATGCGTCAGGAAAGAAGGCACACGTTGTAGGAAAGCCGACCAAGACGTTCTTCCAGTCGGTGATCAACGACTTTTATGCCAGTGGTGATCTATCTAAGAACAGCGAAGGAAGGATCGCCATAATTGGAGACGACGTCGAAAGCGATTTGGGCAATGGAGCAGTCGAACTGGGACTTTGGAGAATCCTCGGTAAGGGAACGCTCTTCTCCCGTAGCGTTTATCTGGACTGATTCGTCGAATAGTGAAAACCGGGAAGTATCGAGACGGAGACGAGAATAAGCCAGGGGTAGTACCTCCTAACGAAGTCTTTAATTCCTTCGCGACATTTGTCGACAAGTTGCTGCTTGAACAGGAATAATCGAGGAGTAGAAGATAGAGAATAATACTGTAGTAGTTATCCGTCATTCAAGAGACCTTCCATTACTTGTATCAGTTAATTGCCTCACTTTCAAAAGCTTCTCTGATAGTCTTAGAATTTCCGAAACATATAACTCCTTGGTTGGTTATTATGGTGCATTTTTTCATCAGTTGGCGACGAGGCGCGGGCATGAGTAAATTCCCGCCGACATACCCATAAGTGGACGCCTTATCGTCCTTGTTCTGTGAATGGAACAATTTTCCAACACTTTCTCTATGTCTCTCAGACGTTTGAAAACGGCGATCAGATATTCTATATATCCAGGTCTCCTCTTACCTGAATATACTATTTCCATTGATTTTTGGGTTTTAGGAGGATGTGACCAGAACCGCGGAGCTCAAAGGACAATGAAATCGCTGCAAAGTCAACTGCGGTGTTTTCAGCTGTCTCCCTCTACAATGCCCCGTATCACATAGAAGGTCTCATAGCTACAATGATGTATGTGCCACTGTGGTGCCCAATGGAATATCAGGAAAATCCCTCTCTGCTGTTGACTATGATGATCACCGATCATTTACTTTACACCCCCATCTGATGTGTTTTGCGGATTGTTCTCAAACCACTCGCTTTCACCCTCAAGCCCGGCACCCCATGAGAACAGAGCATGCGAGTCGACGTCTTCTCCAATATTATGTGCTAATACATCATCTGAGACATACATTCTCTCCAGAGATAGAGCGTGGCAGTGGGATATGGAGGTTCTTATATCGCGCCCACAATGACATCAAGTTACATGGCTTCTATGTTTACTACATCGCCCTCCGGAGGATGCTTCCCCGAGGGGAGTGTACTTTAGATCTGCTAAAAGGGTATACCTCTTTGGCAGAAGCTTTGCATAACACGATATCCCGGGATTCACAATGCACAGCGGCGGGTTGTTCTTTCCTTGTTGTTGTATGTGATCAGGGATATGTGTATTAATAGAACACGTGTAGAAGCACTTCAAACCGCATTACTAGCATCTGTCCTAAAAATGATAGTATCGCTGAAACCTAGATAAGACCCCTGGGAATCTCTTTGGTACGCACATCACTGGACGTAGACGATATCTCATTTCGTTTTCAGCTATTCTACTTCACTACCCATGACAGATGAACGCGGTATCCAGAGTGCTTTTTTGTATCGCACGTTTGGAATGCCGCGATATGCCGTTCATTATCAACTAATCGCCAACGTCGGATCTGATTCTATGTCGGCCTCTTTCTAGTTTAACGGCCAATGATGCTACGATCGATTATTCTAGGTATGCTCGGAGCAAACTAAGTACTCATCTCCTCTCTCTGACACCCCGGTGAATATCAAACACGCCGCCCGTTCTTCTAGTCACGCACATAGAATGATTTTCGCTAATCTACATTCTCCATCAAGGCATGCTCTATTTCTGGTCATGCTCAGCGCGAATCATGATGATGACATTCCGTACTTTCGCGGAATTCTCCACAGCACCTCATTACGATAACTGTCGACATTAACTTCAAGGGTACCGTCCTCACCGTCAGTCTTCCAGCACTGCTCCTCGTCGAACGCCGCCACCATCCCAGTGCCCGCGGTATTCAGTGCTAGACGCAGAGACCGACTAAACCTGTGTTTTAAGCGTAGTTCTAGTAGGTAAGTGGCAATTGAGGCGAATTCGTCACTTTAGGTATAGGATAGATGCCGAGACTGTGCTTTACTCATTTCTTTGGATACTAAATCGTACCGCTCCTTCGTAAGTTTATTGACTTCTATTCTGGAGCTAAATCGCTGCGATAGCTTAAATATTTGAACTGAAACTGGGCTTGTCCGCGCAGTCCAGGGATTAATTAAGCTAGACGTACAAGGATAGTTGCGGAGTGAGGAAAAGGATCGATACTCTTAAAGAAGGTTCCATTAAACGCCGTAATGTCTACGTTTTAGGAGACATTGGATATACAGTGGGTATGACGCTTGCTTGTACATCCTGAAGACCAGCTGATACAAGCTGACTGGTCTTAGGTGTGTGTGTGCCTTGAGACGCTTGGAAGGAACAGGTGCCCACTTCCCGGAGGTATTCTACTGCAAACGGCCATGTCGAAAACAGGAGTCACACGTTCTGGAGGGCGCAGATCTCGATGATGATCCACGCGTTTGAATGCCGGCGTCCTAATTTGGCAACTATAACACCACAGAAGGCGACCTGATCGGCGTATGCGTAATCGAAGGCATTTTGTGGCTGGGCGCCCGCGGTTAGCTTTTGAGATACCGAGCATATATCCCAGTCAGATCGGGATATACGCCTACATTGCGACACACTAGCATTCTTAACCATCTGTTTAGAGGGTTCGGACGAGCAGGTATTGCGAAATTTTTCAAAGGAGGAAGCAGAAAAGCGACCAAAAAGCGACGCACATAAGGAACAGATGGCGCTTTGACGGCACAAGTTCGACCTTGTGGGCGAGTAGGTGGGTGGAAGCAGGGCCACGGAGCGCAACTTAACACGGTGCGGGGATCTAGAGCAGCGGTCAACCTCGAATGAGGAAGACAGCGTTAATGGAAATTTGAACAGGGTGACATGCAGATCCCTTGCGTACGGCTAGAGACACCTGCCTCGTGTTGGTACATGGTGACGCGGACGCACGGCAGTTCCTCCAGCCGCCAAGAAATAATTATTTTTGCAGCGTTCAATAACAAAACATCGGCATCGAGCAGTTGTAACCAAGTTGGACTGAGAGAATCCCGTAAGCAACGGTTATTGTTTGCAGGTCTTATTTGGTGCTATTTGACATGACCTTTTTCGGCACACTTTCTGGACCAAACTTAGGTTTGTGACTTTATTTATTTTTCGGCAAACCAATGATTATCTTGAGCAAATCTCAAGGTGTATCGCTTCGCACACGGCCCTATTGCCCGACCTTTCTTACTGCGCCACGGGTACGATATTGATCCTGATCCTTGGCGTGATCCAGATATTTCTCGTTGGAATACGCTCTGTTGGGGAAACAAGGTCTGCAGATCTCGCAACGCCTCTTATGGTCACTTTGTCGCACGTCTTCGTTTCGTTCTACGTCAAAGGTGATCAGGACATGCAGCCCACATGCGGTGAATCGCGGTCGTCGCCATAGACGTTGTGGCCGCTGACGGTATAATACATACATCCTGCACGTAGGGGGACCCATGGTAGGTAGGTCCTCGGGTTTGCACGTGGATTAGTTGAAGGAATGAATGCCTAATAGGCTAGCATCTTTAAAGAGCCGCAGATCGGTTGGGCCTTCGATAACGTCAAGGCGTTTATCAGGGCAGGCTTCCAGACGCCAATCCTCGCTTTTAATTACTTATTTGAGTCTCGGGTTAGCCGGTATCGCTCACCTTGCCGTTCATCTTTATAAGGAGGGCCTGCCGTCGGGGAATCTCCTTTCCGTCTTTATCACTCTCATTCGGATTGTTCCTTTGAGCGTCCATATTTGCTGAAGAAGGTGCTTCATCCACTCTGCTCGCCCCCTCACTCTGCTTATAGTTTGTTAACACCATTGGGTTATCGCCTCGGAGCAGTGCTATTTACCTCCTTCCGACTTCTTAGAGCGCTGCTACATTGACCAACTGCTTGCTTCTTGACCATCACCGCGTTGGTATCAACGCCTCAGAACTTCTCTCCCTTGGTTCTCGCTTTGCGAGTTAGGTAACCCGGTCTCTATATTGGATCCCAACACTTCTACGCTCTTGTTATCGCTATATAAACATCCCAAGACCATCGTCGCCATTCGATTTCCCGCCATCAGCGCGCAGTGCCTCCTTGCTACTTAAGAGACCTAGTTGAATTAATTCTCTTCACCAATTAACCATGGAACCCTCACCGCACTCAAGTCCCACTGTCTCTCTTCCCAGCATCCACGAAATGTTTCCAGGTGCATATCCTTCCGATTTACTAACGTCTTCATCGCTAATTCTTATCTAAGAACACTTAATGAGAAAAAATATTCAGGATCGCGAAAGACCCTCACCCCACAGGGGCGACGTGCCAGTATGATTTTATTCTCTCTCGCTTGATGGATTTTACTGACGTTGTTTTCTTTTTACCCAATAGTCCCACTCTGATCTACGTCCCTCGTCCAGCCACTCTTCTAGGTCCATTCACGCGCAGCTCTTCCACCACCCCCACTCTCATGCTCGTAGCTCATCATACGCTGTCGATTCTGCTTCTTCACCACACCCCTCTCATCGTCATGCTGGCTCTTCTCGTCTACTCTCGCAGTCCGAGTCTGTGTCCAGCCACTGGTCTCATGCTTCACTAGGCGCCGACCCCATGGCACAGCGTCGTCGATCAGACCCGCATGTCTTCCCATTTAATGTCCTAAGGTCCGACCCCACAAGCTCGTCGCTTCAGCATGTCGCCTCGAGCGCCACGTTGCCTAACCGTGGTCCCAACAGTGTAGGGACACACATCGGCATCGCGAGCGGATCTTCACCAACGTTTCGGGTGTTTGTACCTTCCACCGCTGGTGCACCCATCGAACGCCCATCATACCCTACCGATCGAAGTGGTCCCCCCAACGCACCAGCTCCTCATAGAGAAGCAGAGCGACATAGGAAGTATACGCATTCCGATCCATCATATCCGGCGATCATCTCCTTCCCAATCTCCGGTCCACCTACAGGCTCTGTGTCTTCTAACTCTGGATATTCCCGGGACGAGTCTGGTAACGCTAGCGATGACGAGAGTCCTTCCGAAGGTAATAGCGGGAAGAAGCACGTCTGTCCCACCTGCCTGAAGCGTTTCAACCGTCCAAGCAGTCTGCGCATCCACGTGAACACCCATACCGGAGCTACTCGTAGGTTGATTCCTCTATCTTTTTCTTCTCGTTCTTTATTTTTTTCGCCACGCTCTTCCAGCGTTTAGATGCCCGTGGCCTAATTGCGGTCGCGAGTTTAATGTAAACTCTAACATGCGGCGCCACTACCGCAACCACAATACACCAGGCTTTTCTCGAACACAGCCTACGGAAAACCGCCGCAGACGGAGGCGAATGGCGCCCCCTCCTGGGCATGCGACTGCTGACACGGGGGCCCCAAATATGCGACGCCTTCGCGAAAGTGCCTATATTGCCTCGCCCCCCATTTCTAGCTTCTCTGTCAGTGAAGACTCTGGAGACGACGTTTCAGACTCTATGGACGGTGATGTCTATTCTAAACAGGATATCGACGAGGAGGACGAGCTTCTTGAGTATGAATCTCACATGGATGACTCCTCAGAAAGCTACAGGACGTCTTCTCTCACTCAATCAATGGCTCGAGTGGCTGTCGCACCTGAGAGGCCGCGGGGACCCCCTGAACACGCTCCATCGTCGAGACCACGTCATTATTCCCAGTCGAACATCCGGTCGTTAACACCTGGATCAAGCTTTCATTCGTCATCACCCTCCCCTTCTCTCTCTCCTTCACCGCCGCCCAACGCCGATCATGCTTATAAACCATCCTCTGATTATGTACGGTCATTGGCGGACTCGAGAGTGTCTACTGCTTTACGACCAGCATTCCATGTACGTCGTACTATCTCAGATCTTGGTGGGAAGGACGAACGCCTGGGAGATGCTTGGTGAGGTCGGAGTGGCCTATTTCTTATTCTAGGGATTTCGTTTTGCCCAAGGGTCCTTATCTTGTCGCTATTCATTGTTGGTACTATCATGATAATTTATTAGCGTAACTGACGCATTGCTTGTGAAACGTCCACCGCTGTCCATGAATTGAATAGGATTTACACTGTACTAAACTAATCTCCATCCTTAATAGTACATAACGCATATATTGGGTTCAACGATTCCTCTTTAACACCTGATACTTATCACCTTGATTATTACACGTCCACCTTACTATGCCGTGCTGTGTAATTGACTATTCTCGTGCCGATTTCTCCCACTTTTCGTGTCTGATGCGTATCCGCTTCACAAGTCAATCGGAAACATATCCAATTATAGCAACTCCCCGCCACCGTCCTTCAAGGTTGTATGTATATTTAGACATGTAAAGATTTGGACTTTAAGGGGAAGTTACCAAGGTAATACGCACTTAGAAAATCCTCCAAACTTTACATTCATCAATTTTGATACCAACTTTTCGCTATCCGGAGACAAGGTCACCGGAGGACTGAAATGAGATGACGGCGGGGCTGCTTGGGAATGATCATCCTATGTTGAAGCATGATCTTGACATACGTTAAGCTACCGACATGTGTAGTAAAGTCAGCTGGTATCGTCCTGAGTCAAGGATTTGCATATACTCTGTCTAAACATGTCCAATTTTGACCTGTGACACATCGACTCGGGCGCGACGGGCAGATCCCCTTTTTGACAATCATCAGATTGGTATTTTTACCCTGAGAAGCTCAGGGCCCTCCAAATCAAGACGCTGATCGCCACGCTGTCCTAAAGACCCTTCCGAAGCACCTCTTATACAGCCTAAGATAGTGCCAGGAATTCTTCTGATCACCTATTCCAATTATAACTACGAAATGGTAATTATTACGACTCGTGTAATGGGAAATTTTGTCTGAGTTTATAGTTGTGATCTTCAATTATTATTTCTCTCAAGGGATGTAGTAGATGGGAGGAGACGGTAAACGAAATACTCGACCACCCTGGGTTACACTCTATCATCGATCTCCCTTTTGCCCGTGCCAAGACGTTCGACACTGACAGTAATGAAGCGACTCAAGCCTAAAGCGCTATACAAGCTTTATCGGCTAATCTAAGCCTACAATCATAACTCCATTGCACAATCTCGCTCAATTGAATCGGAGATTATATAGCAACATTCTTTAAGAATTCGAGATTGCAGCGGAATATACGCCTACATAGGTCGTAGACATTTGGGACTTTCAAAAGTGCGGTAGAGTTAATGGTCGTCCCTGGCCCACTGCTGGCACATCCTCGAAATTCAGAGATGTCAGTTCCCCTGAATGCATGTACTGTGGGATGTTTATGATAATACATCTTTAGTTGATATCTCTATAGATCTTAGCCGCACGTGAACCCAGGTAATACTAATAATAGTCCTTGTAAGTATAAGAATGCTGATGGTCACATATTCGAGACCCAATTCGAGGGATCAGAGAACATCATGATGTAAAGCTCCATAAGGTCGAAGACTAGCGAAGACTCCGGGCCCGTCAACTAGCCGCCAGCGCGAACCTGAAATATCGGTTAATATGCAGATCATTTCCCTACCCTGCAACTAGCAAGACAATAATGGTGAGAAAATGATTTTGGTCACGCTGAATGAGCGCAAAATCCAACAGCAAAGCTTGTGAATACTCGAAATATGCTCGGAAAGCCCGTTCAAGTTGGGGACAGGTAGCTTGCATTCACCGCTATAAATCAATATGTGCGACCTGTTTTGATAAATTGACGTAAGTACTAATCTATCTGAACGTCTCAACCTTGCAGTGTGGGTATCCGTATGAGGGAAGCGCTGGCGCAACGAGAACGCAGTTCGACAAAGTTCGGGTTTCAGCACCTTGATATCGTTACCGAGGGATATGACCACTTTGGAGTTTAGAGCAGGCAAATGAGACAGAGTTGTTTATGTTATTCCATATTTTGCGCTCATTTATACGTATATATCAACGTGTTCATAAATTTACCACACATTTTTTGGTGAGATGAGATTCTGAGCTGAAATAATATAGGAATACAAACGTGAAACGTTGCCGGAGAAGTGCAGATTCATCCAAGTAGTTCAAACTAGGCTGTTCAACAACCAGAAAGGCTATCCCACATGCTCAAAGTACATCCACGGCTCGTGATCAGAAGCTATTAGAGTATGGAATACAGATCGTTCAGCGCTGTAATCTTGTTATCGGAGTGAGAAGTGAAACCTTTTTTCAGCTTGACAATTTCATCACCAGTCTGTCAAAGAGCAACTACATCAATTATTAAGGGTATATCATTGTTAGGGAAAGATACCAAGGATTGATTTCAGAGCATCTGCAGAGCAGGGTTGAACTTACGGCCACATACCGGCTCCCAAGATGGCTTGCCAATGCCGAATGCGGTATATGATCGAGGCAAAAGTAAATTTCAACCCAGAGTCGACACGATATGATCTTCGAGCCGACATTATGTTACATGTTGATCGTTGGCGATGTAGGCAAAGAGGCTAAGAGAAATCCGAGTAACTATTGGACATTCTCAAAGCGATTGACGCGCTTTATTGAAATGCATGAATCAACTGATAGATCGTGTAACAACAATCAATTGCAATGAGAACTCATACCTTAAGTCATTGACGCGCACCGATGTCACAATCCGTATCACGCATCAGGTCCCCGCTTCAAACGCTACCATTCGACGTACAAAGAGAACCATCCTATAAAAGCATTTTTCGAAAAATATTCCCATCTATAGTTCATGGTACAAGGTTTGCACCATTTCCCAGCTCATGGTCGTAGGTTTTGGTGTTTACCTAGGTCCGGCATTGTGGTTCCTGGTTATTGAATTGATAGTTCATGGTTCGTGGTCGTAGCTTTTGGTATTAGCCAAGTTTGCATTCCTAATTTGTGTAGCTCATGGTCGTAGGTCATAGGTCTTTTAGCACTAATTTATCTATAAGTTATTCTTAATAATGTCGTTACACTCCTAATCAAACAGTGTACCATTATTACATGTCCTCTATATAATTCTGTATTTACTTCCTATCTTTCCATAAACCTGATTATATAATATTTGATGATTGACATAAATACCAAATAGGTGCTAATGCCCACCCTAGCCTCTCACTCGCCTATCCTTTACAATATTGTGCTGTTAAATTTTCTAAATGTACTTGAAATCTCATGCAAATGTATGGAACGACAATAAGTATTACAAATATCTATTTCTGGAAATGGGTAAGGGATTCCTTCAAGTAAAGCCTGAACTTGCCATGAGAAGATTCTCTATGCATCTGTTAAGATATTTAATATTAATCAAAGAAATCCTCAGTATACTGCATGACAAGCAGTAGACAACTTTTCTTGAAGAGTTTGACTCTTCACCCTTCAATTAAATTTCCAGATCAATGTTGTACACACTAATATAATGATAGACGCTGCCACAGCCACCGAAAAGCGCACAAACCTACCCTAAAGAGTCTCCCAATCAACACAGATCATTATTTTTGGGTGCCCAAACCATGAACCATGTACCATTGACCACATTAATTATAAGTATCTTGCTAAACTATGAATACTTTTTGATAAATAATGTCATACCATCTACCCAGAGTGTGGTATTGCTCAGTTTAAGAAGCATGCCCCTTGCAAAACACACCAAGGCTTAATTTTCAGAGCATGTGCAGAGCAGGGATTGAGGCTTGAACATATGGCCACATAAGAGCTCCTGGGTGGCTTGCCAAGTTGAACCCAATGCTGAATGCAGTACATGATTGAGGAGGCAAATTTGACAAGCTATAAGATCTTCAGGCTGATATCATGCCATATGTTTAATGTGGATAGTTGAGGTATTGGTTCAAGTAAACATTTTGACAGGCTCAAAGTGATTATAGCTGTTTGCAGTATAGTTGGCAAAGCTTGCCTTTTTGGGTCAAAATCAAAAATTTGTGCATGCTTGATGCAGTTTGGAACCCCTAACAGTTTGCACTATATCTTACTCAACTCTAGTCATATCTATATAAAATAAAAGGGTTAGATATAACAGAGCCTGCATTATCCATGGATGTAATAAATTTATGTTTTGGCCATATTTGAAAATGCGAAATCACATTACAAGAGTCATGACTGGATGCCCACATACTGGTTGAAATGACACCATCATCATCCTCAATTTTTTGCCAAAAGTATCAAGACACCACCTACTTCTAGGAATTTGTTCTTTGCATGCTTGTCATCATCCCTCCCTATAAATATGGGTCTTTACTACTATCAGTGGGTGTCAGCAAAATCAGATCTTTGTAGAGACTTGGATAGGAGAGATTGTGAGGCCAGTGAGGGATTGTTGACTGTGTGTAATGCAGCAACACCTGAATCCAGGTGATGTATTTATGTGTACATTTTACTCTTATTTCTATAGGGATGTGCCAGTAATACTAGTGATAAGCATTTCTCTGGACAAGCTTCAAGATTCTATGCACTCAATCTGTGGTAAGCATACATCACATTCAATCATCTTGCAAAAATCAAAGAAGAGTGGAGATTTGACAGTGTGTAACTGTTGAAAATGCTGCTCAGGATCATCATTGCAGGGCCACTTATTGAGGATATGCATTATGGTGAAGTTATTGCAATTCTGTTACCATGAACATAGTCTACAAGCATTATAAATGACATATAGCAGACATCTTCAATATACATTTATAATATAGTATTTTGCACCATGAAAAACAAGAAAATGTGAGAATAGTAATCTCAAATTGTGTACCTTTTCTGGATACTGATTATGATGAATTGTGCTGTTTTTTTTAAAAGGACTGAAAACATAGATTTTTTACACCTACATATAGTGCAGACTGGAGTCTGTCTAATGCTTCAACATTTATGTTGATACAATGAGTTTTGGATGAGATATGGTGTGACCCATTTGGGCATAACTTTTTAAGTGGGCAACTAGTCATGAAGTTTAATGTGCTTGCATATGTTCAAATATCACCAAAAGCATGGTTATGAGTCTTATGTAATAAGAACTATTCTTTTAGAGAGATTTAGTTGAGTATTTTATCACCATCAGAAGTGAGCAAAAATTGTACATCAGTGGCATGCACTGCCATCTTGGCATCTCAAAATCTCCTTGTATGGAAATAGAATGTGATTCTTAATAATTAGTAAGATTAGATTGCTCTCTTGGTTTATTCTCTTTTTATTTTGTCTCTCACTTCCTAATCCAACAACAAAGTAAGTATTTTCTTTTCATTATATCTTTCTTTTGTACTCATTTATATGTATACAGGACTAACTAATGCACTGTGCACCCCTCCTTACAAGCTGAGATGTGGACCATTCCACCTTTCAAGGCAAGCACAGCATACTTGTCTCATGACCTCATGTCTGACTGTTGAGATAATGATCACAGTACAGGCATATTCCCACCTTTTAAATGAAGAGGTAAAAATATACATAGCATTGTATATGGCTTGTGTGTCTTATCTTGATGACAGTTGTCAAGATGAGAAAGGAGTCCAACATATACTGGAATTCTGTAAATGATCTTGCAAAATCAGCCACAAGAAGACAAACTTCTTGACAATTTTGCCTGTCTTCTACACAACTTGTTTAGACACTGGAAGCTGGTCATTGCCAATATAAACCTGACTGCAAGTCTCAATTCTCTTACCATGCTGGTTCTTGATTATGAAACTTGGACACTAAAGATTCTTTTTCTTGTCATCTGTCTTTGGTGTATCACACTCACCTTGTCTTAGTTTGACTCATTGTCACATGGCTACCCAGTATTTATTTGAGAGATATCTAGTATTTTGCATACTTATCCAATTTTCATATTCTATGCATAAATTCCTGTAGATGCACACATTCAAGTGTTCTCATAGATGGGCAATTTCATTAATTATGTGAAGTAAGGGATGACTAGAAAGCATGAAAATAGTAATTATTAAATAATTGCCAGGTGAATCATGCATACTAAGGCTGCACACCATGCCATAATGGCACCCAGCCATAGAATGATGGTTATTAATGGTTACAGGATGGCCATAACCATGCCATCAAATTGTTTTCAATTGGTTGATGGTATGGCATGGCAAGTTAATGGCCATATGGCTTTAATTATGGTTTACAGCTTCTATAAGTATATTTATATGTAAAATTTTTAAAAAGATCATGAATTACAAGGCAGTGTCAATAGTGTAGTGAGGATTTACACACCAAGAATGGATAGAATATGAAGTACAAAGAGTAAGCACTGAAGATGGTGGGGTTGGATATTTGTTATTGTTATCAATACAATGGCTTACTAGCTCCTCATACACAAAAAGAATGGAGAGTTGAGATATTCTGCAAGGGGCATTGATGAGCCTCGCACGGCTCTGTACTCAGAAACTCAGTCCTTATGCTGCTAAATCAACTTCAGTATGTCTATTTTTGACTAGAGATTGTCTGAGAAGGTTTGGGACGCATCAAGAAGCTTCAAAGTGGTTCGAAAACGCTATTTGAGCTTGGAACAACGGATGTTGTCGCAAAATAGTATATTTCTTTTGATTTGATTTGTATTTTCTCATTTATTTAGACAATCTAAGTATTTATTCAACATAGGAGCAGTGTTATCCACATGAATCGAGTCCCAAGAGCAAGTCTGGTGTCTACAGCCGCTTTGATTTCCATTTTTACTTCAATTTTGTACATTTTATTTCTACTTTCCTTCTCTGTGTTAAGAACTTTTTACATACTTCAAGATCATAGTTTTTCTTTGTAGTTCATTAGTTCAGAATCCCCACTCCTCCTCCTCTGTACTCAATTGCTTCCCTACATACTTCAGTCTCCTACTTCGATTTTACGAAATAAATTCAAGTTCTTGGATCTCAGTTGCTTGGTAGCTTGACCTTCTCACTAAATCACAATGCTCTCCACGACGACAACTTCAATCAACTCCAGTCTTTTTACGTCATCTAAATCAACTTCCTACTTTCCTCCCCAAAGTTGTTTCGTATTTTTCCGAGCTCTCATCGTCGAGCTATTTTAGTTGCGATTGAGCAACTATTTTAGTGTTTCTCTAGCAGTCCTCCTCCATCTCTATTGTCTCTGTCGTGCCCATCGCACACTCGTCGTCTTCTCCGTCACTCTATCAGTTAACCAACCACTCAGCCTTTGTCCTATGGTTCCCATAGCACCATTTTCCATCCAATTCACTCCATACTTTGTCACTCTCCCAGCAGTCTCATTCTCAGGTTGTTAGGACCAACGTGAGGCCACCTTGCATTTTTATTCTCTTGTTTTCTAAGTATACAGGTCTTTCTAGGGATTTATTGTATATATTCCTACACTACCAGCTGGTGCCTAGGTCGACAACATAGCAGTACTAGTACAACAGATACCCTATAAAGCATAAATAAATTTAGTCACTCATTTTAACTCTAAGAGAAGAATTTGGGCCATCTTATCCCTTCTATCTCCATTTCATGGCAGCCATCATTCAGTGAGTGCTTGGATTCATTGGAATTACAATAGCTCTCTTTCTACAAGCAATACACACAAATGTCTCTGCAAAATGCGCCAGCTATTATTTTGCAGGTTCTCAGCTATCAGAAATATTATTCAAATATCTACTATTTATATGGTTGGAGCGAGGACTGGTGAACTGGATGTCACATTAAACAATAAACTGTATCCGAACGATGAGGAGATTTTACTGTGTTTCAAAGATCGAGAACTAATATTCTGAGTGATCAGATGAGAAATAAATTCATACTTGAATGAGGAAATTGTGTTGGATAAATTCTGGCGAGCAATATTTACTGCAAACATGTATTGCTAAGAAAATAAAGAATAGTATCTTCCCCATTTTGGTGATGCTACCAAACTGAAAACCTCCCCTGAAAGCAGGATATTAAATTTCAATGTTTATAAACAAAAATGGCTTTGGCAAACTGTTATGCTTCAGTAATCAAGACGTTGATGTTAATGGTACCATCAGAATGTGCATGGATAAATGCCAGTTCAACATTGGGATTGACAGCAGCACTCTGCTGTCATTGTCCTGTCCGTTGGGAAGAAGCTGGATGAGGAGCAAAGGAGACAGAATACAGGAGCAGAATTCCCAGTGTGACAATGAGGTGGATGGCAGTGAGTAGAAGTTTTAAATGGTCCCAGAAATACAGCAGCCATCCCTTGTGGATCGTAATGGTCAGTGCCATCGAGAGGAGAGTTCAGAGTTGAGACTTGTTGCAATACAACACAGCCACTACAAGAACACTTAGATTACTCAGACATAGATTACATAAGCAACGTACAGTAAATCCTGGAACATGGTCAAAGTTTTCTCTAACTTTGACCATCATCTTCCAGGTAAAGTAGCTCTCACATTTGTATGCAAATACATCTCTAACTTTGACCATCATCTTCCAGTCCACCTTTCATTTCTATTAATAAGACTTGGGAGTAGGCATTGAGTTGCTAATAAAAAGAAGGTTTAGCACTCAATTTGAAAGTCTCGTGACTTGTCAACCAGCTATAGATAGAGATCAATCTCTCCAGGATTGAACGGAAGAGCTACATATGTTTGATGCTAGATAGTTGGATCTCACAATGTCATAAACCAGTTAGAGATCGAGATCCCCAAATCATGCAATCAGCTTGGAAACAGCTTTTCACTAGCCTCACTAAGTGAGGCAGTGACAATGTGCTTATATAGGTGAGGTAGCATGAGACTGGCGACACTTGATACAATGCCTAGTACCTATTATGGTTGCAATACTGGGAGGCCATGCTATCAAGTATTTGAGGGTCCCAGCTGATTGCCGGTTCGCGGCTTGCTCACATGAGCATGTGCATCAATGACAGCAGACAGTGTCAAAGCTTGTCAGTGCACCCTCTCCTTCCTCAACTCTGCACTCACCTATATAAGCACATCATCACCACCTCACTTAGTGAGGCTAGTGAAAAGCTGTTTCCAAGCTGATTGCATGATTTGGGGATCTTGATCTCTAACTGGTTTATGACATTGTGAGATCCAACTATCTAGCATCAAACATATGTAGCTCTTCCGTTCAATCCTGGAGAGATTGATCTCTATCTATAGCTGGTTGACAAGTCACGAGACTTTCAAATTGAGTGCTAAACCTTCTTTTTATTAGCAACTCAATGCCTACTCCCAAGTCTTATTAATAGAAATGAAAGGTGGACTGGAAGACGATGGTCAAAGTTAGAGATGTATTTGCATACAAATGTGAGAGCTACTTTACCTGGAAGATGATGGTCAAAGTTAGAGAAAACTTTGACCACATTCCAGGATTTACTGTACGTCACTTATGTAATCTACGTCTGAGTAATCTAAGTGTTCTTGTAGTGGCTGTGTTGTATTGCAACAAGTCTCAACTCTGAACTCTCCTCTCGATGGCACTGACCATTACGATCCACAAGGGATGGCTGCTGTATTCCTGGGACCATTTAAAACTTCTACTCACTGCCATCCACCTCATCATCACACTGGGAATTCCACTCCTGTATTCTGTCTCCTTTGCTCCTCATCCAGCTTCTTCCCAACGGACAGGACAATGACAGCAGAGTGCTGCTGTCGATCCCAATGTTGAACTGGTGTTTATCCATGCACATTCTGATGGTACCATTAACATTGACGTTGAGATTACTGAAGCATTCAAGCTCAAGATTGAAATTATTATTGGTCATTGGCAAATGATTCAATTTGGCTCTGGAGTTCTAATTGCATATGTTGATGTTGCATCCATAATTTCAAAGAATTGACTGACTTGGTGCAATATATATACCTACAGAGTGGCACTCATGCTACCCCAACTCCAAGCCAGCTGTCCTGATACCCAATCATTCGTAGTGATGCGAAAGTTTGGTTCTGAACTTTGGTTCAAACTCAAACCTGCCAAACGGAACCATAAGTCCAGTTCAGAATTTGACCCTTAAACCAAACCAAATGTAAAGTCCAGTTCAAGGTTCAGAGAATTGAAGAAAATCCCAAACGCGTCCAAACACGTTCGAACCAGGTAAACACTTGCATGAAGACAGTGCCTCCTCTTGACCAACATAGACTCCTAACTTCTCCTCTTCACCACCATCAATAGCACTGACAATGTCAATGTCACATTTTAGGCTTGTAAATCAACTTTTTAGGATGTAGGGATTCTTGATTTCACTATAATGAGTGCTGATAATTTTTCTAGATACCCTGGTTCCTAATTATTGTGCCGCACACCAACTAATTTTCGCCAGTCCTTGATCCAGCCAATGCAAGATGGACACAATCCACAATGACAGGATCATCAATCTTATGGCATTGAAAATGACTAGCTTCGTCTCTCAGTTTAATACTTTCTATATTTGAATAAGCCCCACTATATATATATATAATTCAGCTCAGCAAGTGAGCTGTATTCTTAGTGCTTCAAATTCTCAAGAGTACATATAGGAATGGTCACATTGCACAAGTCCATCAGGCTACAAAACATGTTGATGCTGTGATTGTAGAATTGAATGATAAATATTTTGCTTCTGAAGATGAAGATTAATTAACATGTATTCTGTAACAGCTCTACCACCAA
>ML213633.1:261838-272744 GCA_004379715.1 Crucibulum laeve
GAACCTCTATTGAACTGGAACCGAACCCTTTTGAACCTGAACCTACGGTCCAGTTTAGAGTTCGGGAAAATGCCTGAACCGGACCCAAAGTCCAGTTCTGGGTTCGGAGAAAATTGTCAAAGAACCGAACCGAACCGAACTTTCGCATCACTAATCATTCGGCTTGGCTTCTTTTTTTTCTGCATTATGTGGACTGGCTGCTTTGCTCTTCAATTTCATCTACATTTCCAATAAAGAATTGCTTGTAAATCCAACCACCATTTCCCAATGGTCCGAGGTTAGTATTTTATTTACAAGCGATAACATGCGACCATATGCTAATCTTAGTAACTAATATGTGCCCAGGCTTCTGCACTACCGTGTATAAAATATAGTCCCCTTTGGGATATGCTGTCGATTCCCGCCGTTTGGTTCTCATGGTAACTAATCTTACCAAATCGTGTATTATGCATGCATGAGGGCTTACAGACCCATTAAATTTAACAGGTGTTGCATATCCTTCACAATCTCCGTTCTTCAACAAATGTGGTATATATCAGCTTCTACTTCAAACCCTATGCCAGATTCGAGAGATGGTTCCACAAGGGCAGCAATGGAAGTCGACGTCCTTGGTATAGTTTTATCTTTCATGCTGATGTGTATGATGTTTGTCCACATACTCGTTACGTGTAAAGCATTCTCGAAGATGTCCTGAGCTGTTAGAGCGAGGACTTTGGGACGGTCTGTCAAGATCATCTTCGTTTCTAAACATTGAAATTTAATATCATACTTTTCAAGGAAGCTTTCCATGTGTCAGGATCCTTGGAATGGAGAAGATGATATTCTTTACTTCTCTGCAATACATATGTATAGTATATACAATTCTCCATGTTGAGATGTGACAATCACCGTGAACGATCAACCTTTGTGCATCCCTTTATTCGCCTACTACCTTTACCATTCCATCCTTTATCTCCCCTTCCTTTATCTTCATATTATACTATATATACGTCGTAGACAGTGGCCTAATACCTCAGTCCATTATACATTGACTGAGGCGAGCCACTTACATTTCTTATTCACTCGTACTAGTACTCACACTACTTATTAGCTAGTGTGATCGGATCTAGGTACATACGAGTCTAATTACAGTCTATTATACATTGACTGAGCTAGTGTGATCGGATCTAGATTTCTACACTCCATAGTCCATCTAACATGGCTTCCTCATTCAAGTATAAATTTATATCTCGTCTGGTCACTGAATGCTACCTCTCGATCTCATGAACATTTTGAAACTCAGCAAAAATTTCCTCATTGTTCCAATGAAACTCACAGTCTGATGTGTCATCCTGTAACTAGTCCTCGCTGTGACTATTCAAAAAGTGGCCATTTGAACCATATATCTGAGAGTTGAAAACCTGCAAAATGATAGCCAAGGCAGGAAAAATACTCTCAAGTCCTACGTCCCCAATGTGACGTATAGAACCGGCAGACTACCTAGCAAACACTTCGTTTTTATTCGTAGAGTAAACTAAGATCATAGTTGGACTCGAGATCATTTCACTTCATTACTTGCTACTTCCGCAGTAAAAATAACCACCATATACTTTACTATTACGACCGAATGTTCAGTTACGCGTCATATTGGCTTGTGAACTGAACACTTGCCGAAAATGTTATGCATCACAGCCCCGAGTGAACATGTGTAAAAGAGTTGTTAATACACTAAAATTCATTTTTTTTCTGCTTAATTTAGGATAAATCGAGCTCCCCTGATGATTCGGCATCAATCTTGAACTGATTTACCACCAAGAACTTGTTTAGTCATCTGGACAATTCCACGAAGTCCTTGACTTTCACATAATCAGTTAAGATATTCTCAATAAAGTATCAAGTGGTTATGAAAGAAATGGCTTGTATTCAGACCCTTTAATGAGCCTAGCGGCTTGTAAACGCTCATTTCTGCGATTATTCGTTGCTAGTGAACGGATAGTTGAAGCTGCAAACCCCTAAAAGAAATAAAATAGATCAGTGGAGCGTATTGACGTACTCAACGTAGGAAGTGAGAAAAAACCGAATAAATCCGTATCGTTCAAGACCCCATGCAGCGCGAATATGCCAATGGAACGGTTCTACGCAGGATGGCACCTACTTAAGGAAGGCGATGGGGGAGTATTATTCGAGCACAAAAGTCTTCAGAGAGAGATGGTAACCAATTGTATTCCACGCCAATTGAGTAGTTGCATACATACATATACATATCCTTCCTTCCCCTCCCTCCTCGTTCCTTTCCCTCTCTTTCCCCTTCACCACCCCATCTAAAATCCCCAGCTTCACATCTAGTGCCCGTGGCTGAAATGGAATCCTCCTCGCTGCTCCCGTCCACCGGGAAATCCGCCCTGGAAGAACTGCTGACCGCCTGGGAACCCCTGCTGCTGGAAGAACTGCGCGAAGGGGTGTTGGCCGTGCTGGAATGGGTGGCCGCCCTGCTGTGCCATTGGGTCCATTGGGTCTTCGCCGGCGTCGAAACGGGCGCGAAGTTCTAAAGGAAGTAGGTTAGTAAGCTGAGAAGAGGAGAGACAGAACAAGAAAAGAGAGGAAGAGTGTTGAAGGGAGTGTAGATAATGACGGAAAGGAAAGGAAAGGAGGCAGTGTGTATGGGATACAATGCGAATTGTTAATTAGGGAAGGCTTCCGAGCAAACAAAATAAATACGAATGAGAGAAGGAGAAACTCACCAGGATTCGATAACACCTCGTACGCCTCATTCAACAACGCCATCTTCGCCTCTGAACCTCCCTTATCAGGATGCGCGAGCTTCGCTTGTCGACGGCTATAACGAGAATATGTTAGTGCTCATTCATATAAATATCCACGTAGCGTGTAAAAGCGGGTTAGGAGCAAGGACCAGAACCACAAACGCAAAACATAACCGCCACACCGACCACGAACCAAACAAGCCCTAACCCCACAATAGGGTCCCCATCGTAAACCTTAGCGTCTAAATCCGCGCCCGAACATCCGCCGGCAACCAGCTGATTGGGGGTTCTCGTTGCGGAAGTAAAAAAGGCACCGAGCGGAACCAACAAGACACCGAAGGAACCGGAGGAAGAAAGGGAATATGTGCAGACGCCAAAACAACACGAGCGCAGGGGATCGATGAGCGTCTGGTGGATGGGGTACGGTGGGCATTCGTTTGGTAGCATGCACCGGGGGGCACTGGGATCGACGGTGGGCGTGCGGTGATGGTAGAAGGTATACAGAAGAGGACCACTTCGGCCAGCAAATCCCAGAGAAACGAACAACGAAATGAGTAAGAAAAATCACTCACAAAGCCTTCTTGATCGTCCTCGCATCCGCATCGCGGGCCACATCGAGGATCTTGTAGTAGTCTTTCTGCTTGCTCTGCTTGAGAAGCCGTTGGGCTTTTTGCAGTCTGGCGAGGACCTATGGAAGGGGCGGGGTGTCAGCGGCGAGTTTCGTTTCGAGGATGTAGAAGTAAAAGCCATAAAATGGGCGACTCGGGCAGGTCAAAGTAACAAATATCCAAGCCGGCATCCAGGTGGACGAAGGCAGCAGAAAAGATGCCCAGTAACAGCCCCAAGCAATGCCCCCTGTGGAAAGAACGCAAGAAACAAAAGACAAATACTAACCTCCCGATCCCCTCTCCCGCCCACCTCAAATGCCTTCTCCAACACCCTAACCGCCTCCTCCCACTCCTCATCGCCAAGTAACACCTCCCCCTTGCCCACCAGCCCATCCACATCCTCCGCACATCCCTCCATCTTCAACAACTCCGAACACCACACGTTCGTCTGCGCGCGGTACTCGCGGATCTGCGATGACGTTGCCGAGGTAGAAGACGAGAGGTGTGTGTACGCTTTACAAAGTGCGCGGAGGAGCGTTTGGCGTGGCGGGGAGATGTGTACAGGGGACGGGAGCGGGATTTTCGGTGTCTTCTTGTGTGATTTGGGGGGCTTTTCCGAGCCTGTGGGTAGAGCTGCTTCGAGTAGTGATGGAGGGACAAGAGGCAACACCTCCTCTTCACCCAGTTCTTTCCTCATCGCCTCCTCGAACCTGATCCAAACCTCCCCTTCTTTCTTCTTTCCCTTCCCCTTCCCCTCCTCCAGTAACAAGCGCACAATCCCCCGCCACTCTTTCTTCTCCACCATGTCCTCGACCTTCGCAAACGCCTTCTCGAAGCCCTTGAGCATCCTGTGCAGGGCGAGGCAAGGCCGCGAGTCGGGGTCGAAGTGGAGGCATTGTTTGAGCGCGTTTATCGGTGCCGGGGAGGGCGGGAGGAGGAAGTAAGAGAGTCGGAAGATGTGTGTTAGAATAGTTGTTGAAGGTGGCAGGAGGTGGGATAGGCGGCTGTGGAAGAATTGATAGTTTAGTGGATGTAAGAGCGGAGGAAGAGAAGAAAGGGGAAACTCACGTCAAATCACCTACAGCACTCTCCAAATCCCCCGCCGCAAACGCACACTCCGCCCTCCAATTCCTGATCTCCACTGAATGGCTCGCAGTCCTCAACGCCCGACTCGCGCTCTCTACACACGCATTCCACAGCTGCGCCCTCCTCTCCTTTTCAGTCTTCTCCCTTGCTTGTTCGCCCTCGCTAATTTCAGCTTCCAGTTCATCCGCATCCTTGTCCTTCCCCTTCTTGGCTTTGACGTATTGGGACAGGGAGGAGCGCGCAAGGGGGAACACGCCTTCCTTGACGTAGATACGCGCTTTCATGAGGTGCGCGTTATCGAATGTGCCAGAGGTGAGGGAGAGGACTTTATCAAAGTCATCAAGCGCGGGGGTGTTTCGCTGCAGGGAGAAGTAAGCTGTTGCCCGTTTGTAGTACAGAAGGTAATCCGCGGGGGATTGGTCTACGTTTTCGATCTTAGCACGTTTCGCTTCCAATTCAATTGAGAAGATACTTACCTATGGCTTCAGAATAGACCCTAGCAGCTTCATTGAACTGGCCCGTCGAGAGCAGCGCATTGGCGCGGTTGATGAGAGGAAGCAAGCCGGGTGGGTACAAACCACCTCCTGCACTGGGGTCAGCATAGACACTCCCCAGAAGGAGGACAAGTGAAGATAAAGCGAGCAGCCGCATCGCTAGTAGTGGGTTGGTTCAAATCGCTGCTGGTAGTTTGAGTTTCTCTTAGGCGGAGCAGATTAGTCCTGAGCAGGGTAGAGTACAGTTGGATTCCTCTCCGAGTGGTTTGATTTCCGTTGGATTTGATGACTAGTGGTGACTAGGATGGAGTACAATACAGACAAGTATGACGATGAGGAATTGAGAGAAAGATGGAGGAAAGCAGTGAAGCAGTCACGGAATGTTGAAGAGTGGAGCGTGGCTGCACGCCGTTTTTGGAATGCAACACGTAGCATTCCCACGCTCTATTCTTCAGGTATTCCCATGACGTTTGTTTGCAGCCATTCATCGTTACTCCATTTCTCCTTTCTTTCTGGCCACTTCTACAGTCTTTGCCTGCTGCCTTCTTTGTCGTACTCCGGATTCATGAACGCAGGATGGATATACCTCCATATGATCGCTCAAAAGCACACTTCTCATTTTTCGACACTTTGACAACGCAAAGAAACTCCTCATTGTCGGATAAAAGTCGCTCATTGACGTGTCATCCTCCCCATAAGTACTTATGTACCTACCCATAACAACTGCTCAAAAAGCCTCGACCCAAGTGTGACCCCCCGGAACACTGCCCCGATGAAACGACAACATTTCGACTGTCCATTCTTTAGAAATATGTTCAAGTGATCTCCCGAACTTCACGCATAGAATCGATAGAGGTCTTAGATAATTATTTCCATTTATAGAGCTTATGAAGGTCACTACACTTGGGGATACGCGACCGTTGACTGAAGATAAACATATGCCTCAGCCCACACATCTCGTCAAAAAATTACTTCTATTCCTAGTGTTGATTGAAGTCATGCGGCATCGCACAGGTGACGGTCATTACATTTAGGGATAAACATTGTCTACTTGACCCAGGAATATATCCATCTACTCAGGTGTCAACCTCTTGGTTTATACCAACACGATGCCTATTCTCAAGTTTCAGCTCGATCCTCGAAGTGAAACCCAAAATTTCCTCACCATGATTATTGCGTTCCAGGAGAAATGGGAAAATTATAAGTTATCGGTCATTGGGAGAAGATTCAATTTAGGCCTGAAGTTCTAATAGCATATGTTAATCTTGTATTTCTAGCTTCAAATATCGACCGGTCCTGTGCAAAAGATCTACCGAAGCCCTTTGTTATATGCGTGCGGTATCTAGTGAGGTAAACCACAAACCCTTTTCTAAAAAGCCGACGACGCCATGTGAGTCCCAGACAGACGGTAATTTCCGACAAGCGTTCATATCGCACGCCGATCAAGCTGCAGCATCTTCTAACATCATAACGTACGAGTAGTTAAAAAGGATGCCGGACTTCTGGTTAAGGACGTAAAGATGTTGATATTCAATCCGGGAGGTTGTTGATTGTCCCTAGCTGTAGTTGAATAAGCATCAAACCTCTATATCAACTCTGCATATTCCTAAGTTCAATTCGAAGTACAACCCAAACTCTCCCCACCATGACATTGGCTATTACTACCCATGAGAAATGGGTGCTGTATTTCTGGAACCATTTAAAATCAATTAAGCAAACATCGCGGCTTGTCATACTAGTTCCAAGTTTCAGATGAACGATTGCTCCAGATTCAATGCGAGATTGAGTTGAGATTCGCAGAGCTTCCACATTTGTTTATCATATCAACGGCTCGAGCGGAGCACACGAGACCTTCGGTGGTTCCAACAAGCGCTATCCTCTTTCTATATCAACTCGATGCCTATTCCTCAGTCTCAACTTTCAGTACAACCCAAACTCTCCTCACCACAACACTGGCTATTACTATCCACGAGAAATGGATGCTATATTTCTGGAACCATTTAAAAATACTATTCACTGCCATCTACTTCGTCGTAACACTGGGAATCCCACTTCTATATTCTATCTCCTTTACTCCACCTCCAGCTTCTTCCCAGTGGACTGGACAACGAGAACAGAGCTCTGCTGTTGACCACGATATTGAACTGGCTCCCGTCCGTTCGAACCCTGATAATATCATTAACGTCGACATCGTGATTATTGAAGCGTTCAAGGCCCAAATTGAAATTATTATCGGTCATTGGCAGATGATTCAATATGGCTCTGGAGTTCTAATTGCGTATTTTGATCTCGTATTACTAGTTTCAGAATATTGACTGACTTTGATATATTTATTGCAGAGCGGCGCTCACACTGCCCCAACTTCAAACCAGTCGTCCCGATAATCAATCATCAGGCTTGCCTTCATTCTTCTCTGCTTTATGTGGACTGGCTGCTTTGCTCTTCACCTTCATCTTCCTCTCCCATAAAAAGCTGCTCGCGAATCCGACCACCATTATCCAATGGTCCGAGGTCAGTATATTTTTACAACTGAAACATGCAACAATATATTAAGCTAATAGGTGCTCAGGCTTCGGAGTTACCATGTATAAAATACAGCTCCCTCTGGGATATGCTTTCAATTCCTGCCATTTGGTTCTCATGGTAAGTAATCGAAGTTTTCATGCTTAGTGCATTATACCTACATTAGTATTTACAAACTTATTAAATTTAACAGGTGTTGCATATCGTTCATAATTTCCCTTTTTCAACAGATATGGTATATTTCAGCTTCTACTTCAGAATCTATCCCAGAAACGAGCAATAACTCTACCACACCAGCAACCGAAATCAATATTCTCGGCATCTTTTTATCTTTTGTGCTGATGTGCATGATATTTTATCACATACTTGTTACGTTCAAAATGTTCTCCAAGATGTCCTGAATTATTACAGTGAGGGTTTCGAAATGGTCTGTCAAGGCTATTTTCGTTTCTAAACATTGAAAAAATCCTGCTATTCAGAGCACATTCCATTTGGCAGCATCATCGAAGCGGGGAAGATGCTATTCTTTACACTCTCAACAATACATATGTACAGTAAATACCGCTCGCCAAAATCCATCCAACATGGCTTCCTCATTCAAGTGCCAATTTAGCTCTCATATGGTCACACAAAATACTAGCTCCTAATCATTTGAAAATTTGGACAGTTTGGGTTGTACTTCGAGTTGAGACTTGGAAGTAGGCATTGTGTTGATATACATAGAACATTTAGCGCTCAGTCCTAATCCTTGACCTAGTTCGGTGATCCTTAACAGCGATCCCCGAATCAAATCAGCCCATTGCACCGCTTCAATTTCGCCATCCGGCTACCGGCTACCAAGGCAATTTTTGTTTCTAAACATTGAAATCTGATAACCTGCCTTTCAGGCGGCGTCTAGTTGGGTAGCATTATTGAATTGAGGAAGATGCTATTCTTTACTTTCTCAGCAATACTTGTGTACAGTAAATAGCACAGGCCAAAATCCATCCAACATGACCTCCTCATTCAAGAGTGAATGTATCTCGCACAAAATACTAGTTCTCAATCGTTTGAACGTTTAGAGAATTTGGATTGTACTTGGAGTTGAGACTTGGAAGCAGGCATCAAGTTGGTATAAAAAGAAGATTTGGCGCTCAGTGCTAATCCTTCACCTAGTTCCGTGATCCCTAACCTGTGATCTCTGTGATCCCCGAAGTAAATCAGCCCATTTACTTCGGGGATCACAGGGATCACAGGTTAGGGATCACGGAACTAGGTGAAGGATTAGCACTGAGAGCCAAATCTTCTTTTTATACCAACTTGATGCCTGCATCCAAGTCTCAACTCCAAGTACAACCAAAACTCGTCCCACTATGACACTGGCTATTACAACCCAGGAGACAAGGTTGTCGTATTTCTGGGAGTATTTAAAAGCCCTATTCACCGCCATCCACCTCATCGTAACGCTGGGAATCCCACTTCTATATTCTATCTCTTTTAATCCTCGTCCAGCTTCTTCTCAGTGGACTGGACAACGAGAATAGAGCTCTGTTGTCGATCGCGATATTGAACTGGCGCCTGTCCATTTGAACTCTGATGATAACATTAATGTTGACATCATGATTATTGAAGCATTCTAGACGCAAATTGAAATTATTATCGGTCATTGGCAGATGATTCAATATGGCTCTGGAGTTCTAATTGCGTATATTGATCTTGTATCAGTAGTTCCAAATTATTGATGCTATTGACCGACTTTGTGTAAAATATGTATTTGCAGAGCGGCACTCACACTACCCCAACTCCAAACCAGCCATTCCAATACCCAATCATTGAACTTGCCTTCATTCTTCTCTGCTTTATGTGGACTGGCTGCTTTCCTCTTCACATTCATCTATCTCGCCAAAAAAGAACTGATTAGGAATCAAACCACCTTCGTCCAATGGTCCGAGGTCGGTCCATTTTTACAAGTGATAATATGTGATCATATGCTACTAATCGAATATCTGCCTAGGCTTCTGTATTACCGTGGATAAAATATAGTCCCCTGTGGAATATGATCTCCATTCCTGCCGTTTGGTTCACTTGGTAAGTAATGTCGCTAAATCATACATTGTGTATGCATTACGGCTTACATACTCATTAAATTTAACAGGTGTTGCATATCCTTTACCATCTCCATCGTTCAACAGATATGGTATAAATCAGCTTCTACTTCAAACTCTGACCCGGGATCGAGTGATAGCTTCACTACAGCAGCAATAGAAATCAATGTCCTTGGTATCGTTTTATCTTTCATGCTAATGTGCATGATACTTTATCACATACGTGTTGCATTCAAAATATTCTCCAAGATGTCCTGAGTTGTTATGATAAGGATTTAGGACGGTTTGCCAAGGTCATTTTCGTTCCTGTGCATTATAATGTAATATTCTAATTCTCAGGGGGTCTTTTTTTCAGGGGATTGTTCATTTTAGCAACATCATAGAAACGGGGAAGAATCTATTTTTTTCATTACTTCCTCAGGAATATATACATGCAGTAAATACCACTGACGAGCCTCGGTCGGCCCTGTACCGTTAACTGAGGATCGTCGGTAGATCAATAGATAAGATAATCATGGACGCGGGACACTGTATGAGTTATCGTAGATAGTAAGTCGGGTAGTTTGGGTGATCGCGCCATAGCGCATACCCATACTTGGCATTGCCTTTGCAAGATATGTTTTACTTCCGCCGTACTTGGCGCCATTTTCTCAGATACACCATAGATCGTAGCTAGATTATAGCAGTTTCCTACTTTGTACTTCCCTCACCAACAATTTCACAACTTTACGCTACCTACTGGTCATAACTCGCGCGTTACCAACACGCTTTAAGCTTTAGCCTGCGTGGGAACTTGTTTGAAGTGCTCCAGCTTCGCCAAGTCCTCACTCAGATTCTCGCTCTCAACCTCCACTCTCGCGGTCTCCACGAAGTGTACATCGTTGACATTACGTGTTCTTTCTTTTATAGGTGTTTACTTCTAGTGTCTAGGACTTTCGTCGACGTTGAGCTCGATTAGGCGCTGTTAGCCGTTGTTGGGGTCGGGGCAGCCAGCACTTTCAAAATGCCTTAATTGCCTTGTACATTACCACCAAAAGGTCCTTCGCATTCTCACTAGAGGGTCCTTCGCATTTACTGTAAATAGCCCTTTGCATTTCCATCACTTGTATAGTAGGCCTGCACATCCTTAATAATAATAATAATAATATGGTGCTGAATATCAGCATGAAAACTCTATCATGCTGGATTTCAGCATGAGAAAAAAAGGCAATTCTCATGCTGAATATTAGCACCAAAGCCTTATCATGCTAGATTTCAGCATGAGAAAGAAAGATAATCTCATGCTAAATATCCACACCAAAGCCTTAATATGCTGAATTTAAGCATGAAAAAAAAAAGACAATTCTCATGCTAAATATCCACACCAAAGC
>ML213634.1:639-40456 GCA_004379715.1 Crucibulum laeve
ACTGCTTACATAATTCTCAAAAGTGCGCACACAAGTGTGCTTCCAGGAAGCACACTTCTCATACTGGCTTACTGATTATATCATTTTTCAATGTACTCACACACTTGTGCTTCCAGGATATACATCCTGTATAATACTCTATCCTACTATCTACTCTATCCTATAGTTTTGAATACTACAACACCCTAGAGTCCAGTATACCAGCCCACCCTGGTCATTTACTCTGCTGCATATACAACCCTATTTTCAAACCTACATGTCCCCAATAACCACAGCTCCGCATCGGAGTCATGTGGGTATCCAATGACACGCACTATCAGCTTCTCTGCCAAAGAGAACAATAGCGTGAGAGAATGATGCCTGTGGGACCGTCCCAGGCTGCCAGTACAGAAACAGCGAAGTTGTCCACTGAGAGCCTCTCACGCTCCACGTGAGACCATCTCAGGCTGTCAAGTTGCAGAGTCAGCGGAGCGTCCACTGTGGAGCCTCTCGCACAATGTCATTCTAACAATAGATAGAACAATAAGTAATTAGAGAACACTCCCACATTCTGTGGGAGCGTTCTCGCGGCTGTGGAGCTTCATTGTTCCACCCCGAGAAAGAAAACAGTCCTGAAGAGTATTTATACAAAACAGGTTGGTGCTGGATAACTCCAACACCTGTTGACTTGTTTTCGTCAAACTTCACCCTTCACTAAATAGCCCTCATAACGACCACCTCGCCTTCGGCTCAGTAGTTGCCTTCTAACCCTAAGAAAATTATGAAACGAAATGGTGTAGAAAGGCTGGAAGAAGCCCTAGACGATGCAAAAGGAATGGAGTGATTTGACGTTGGCGTCGACGAGAGCAACACGATTTCGTAAAGAGTATGGTTTTGAGGAGGTGAGCTTCCAAAAACTTGAATTTATTCCGTAAAATTCAAAGTAATTGGATGAAATATATTGGAGGACGATGGAGTACAGAGGAGAGGAGGAGAGGGGATTCTGAACTTATTAAACTACGCAACTAAAACCTATGTTTTTAAGTAAATAGAAAGGTCCTTAATTCCAAGGAGTAAAATCGAAAAAAATGTAAACATTTTGAAGTAGAATGAACATTTGAGAGTCTGTAGACTTCAGACTCACTTAGGGGACACTATTGATTCGTCAGGAATGCAGGAGATGTCTTCTGCGCACTGGATCGCAGGGATACTATCCTAAATAAGTACACAAATGAATAAAATTTGAAAAATACTAATCAAATCAAACAAAATGGTCCATCCCGCGATTGATTCCGTTGTTCCGAGCTTGAATAAATGTTCCGCTCCATTCTTATGCTTCCTGATGCGTTCCGAAGCATCCTAGCTGATCGCGTGATGTTCCTACTGGTGAGTTTTCGTGTACAGAGCCCGGTGGGGCTCGTCAGCGATACACGTGAGATAATCTCTGGAGACTTGCAATGTGCGGGAAATGCGTAGTTGAAGGTCTCGTTATTGAGAAAGCTGCCCTTCTAGCTACGTGTACACTAGATATTTATACTATTCTAATAGGTACTAAAGGATCAAGTGAACATCGATAGTTAGAAGTGGATAAGGGGCGGAAAGGAAGTGGATGATAAAGTAATGAAGTGGGTCAGTAAGGAACTAAGTAGTGAGTAACTAAGTAAATGGTTAAAGCTACATATTCATCGATATGTAGCACGAAGAAATACTTGAAGTTTAGCCGAACTAGCCGACTAGGATAAGATAAGATGATCTATAAAAGGTCCGCGCGAAGGTCTGGACCTTACACTATGTCACCGAAACTTGCACAGAGATCTTATTTAGTACCGTTGGCCCTATCACACCAGACATGCGATTCTTTCATTACAACGATGCGTTCCCGCTGCCTCAGCGCCCCTGGTCCTGACATCCCTCAGTCCCCCTAATCTATCCATTATTCAAGTCTCAACTATGAAAGAGTTTTTGTCACCAGCGGAGCTCAGCTTGACTTCTTCGATTCTTTATATGATAGAATCCATTGACAAGAAGAATCACGAACACACCTCGATCGCTATGCATTGAAACGCACGAAGGAGTATATTTATGCCTTGTAAAGCACTCTCTAGCTCCCTATACCTCTCCATTGCTGCGGAACCGAATCTGACGTCGATTCTCGCAATGCTCAGAGGCGGCCACAAGCTCATCACCGGTCGCGACCGCCAGGTGCGAAGATCTATCTCCAGCCAGTCTCTTATTTTCAGAGTTCAATGAACGGGGATTGCACATTGAAGAGACTTCAGAGCCAGATGCTGGTGGCATATGCCATGATATGTTTACGTCCTGCGCGTTCGGGGCCATAATATTGGCTCCACGTCCTTGTCCATTCATTAGTACATGTGGCACCCCCACCCGTCTAGGTCTTCTCGCAATCTTTTGAGAAAGATTATCCCATCCCCATTATTCGAGTTCCATATTGCCAGTAATCACATACTATAGTCACAAACTGGTAGACTTACGCATCATGGTCCGCACCCACAACCTCTCGATTCATATCGCTGTGGGATATTGAAGGTTAAAGAAGCTGTTGGCGTTTAGATGTTACAGTATGAAAGGCTGTCGTGTTGTGGCAGCCTCACTGAATCAAACAGTAACAGGACAATAGCGTCTTCGTTGCCAGTAGTAAGAATGCGAGTACACACTGTAGACAAGGATCTATATACATCTCCGAGAAGCTTAAGCTTTTATCATAAGTAAATAATAATTTATAATTACCCATACATTACTATTCCTGATAATCGAAATTTAAGGATGCCATTCCTCTCTCCTCGGGGCTCTCTTGCTTGCATCAGAGTACACATCCCCACCATGCTTCAAACTCTCGGCATCGTCAGTAACGACCTCTTGGTCGATATTCACTGTAATCTCTGTCAAAGGAATCGGGTCTCGTGGAGTATATGTTGATCGCTGTCTGACAGCATGACTCGACCATGCGCCGTTGACCATGGACGATGGGAGTGTTGTGTCATGTCCCTCCGTGCTCGCTCCGAGCCCAACCCTCACGATGATTAGTGAGAATGATATACCCTATCAGCGATGAAGTGTCGGCGTTACGGATAATAGTTAAATAGTCACGATAATTGCTTACGATAATAGGACTTGTCTGTAGAGCTTCCAGGTTAGCTCCTCTAAATTAGGGCGAAGAACAAAGAAACTTACTGCGTCCAACGCGACAAACTCATACGTCTGATTTGTCAGATATCCGATATGCGTTACGATTAGAGAGATGCTACCGTTACTAATTAGATCTCAAGCAAGACTCGTAAACGAGATAGCGTACGTATATAGACCAGCGCTTTCAAGAATGATCTGTACCACGAACTGACGGCAGAATTGGATTAGTTTTTATTTATAAATGATGCACAGGATAACTCACCATTGCATTTCCGCTTCGAGCCAATTTATTCGTTTTCTTGTCAATAGACCATATTCTGTAAGTCAGAAGAGCTAAATATATAGGGTTAATAAGAATACACGACAGGTTTTAATCAAGATGCAACTTGCCTGTTACAATGACATTGGACCTAAAATTCTATATCAATACCCAAGAAGTTCAGCACAAAAAAAAATTATTATACGTGAGTGTTGTTACAAAGACTGCGACGATCCAGTGGCCGGCAGAGGAAACAAATACACTTTCTCCAGATTTTAAATGAGCGAATGAATAGGAAGCACCACTTCCAGCCACTAAAACAAGTAATATAAGAAAATACTATCGAAAGGATATAGAAAAGTGCCCACCAAGAAGACCAAGAGATGAAAGAGACGGCAAAAGAATTATACGCCAATCTCGTCCCCAAACAATAAAAAGTCGATAAATCTAAATATTTCATTAGTGATGATATACAAGATAGAAGATGACCTAATCAATTACCATTGTAAAGTCTCCGACAAAAGTTTGTAGAATATAAAGGACAGTCTTCGCGACATTCTTTTTCTCCGAAGCGTCTACGTAGACGTTAGAAGTTTCCCCGGGTGCTAAAATAAACCCTTCCATGGCACGTAGGCATTGCAAGATCCAGTGCTATCGTCGAATTTGATTAAGGAGACGAAGTATAAAATGAATGATAACCGTACTGCTGTGATTAAAACGTATAAAATGATCGTTACGCTAAATAGAATCTTATTAATTGGAGTCTTGTGCCGACTTCGATGGCGTCGAATCGGCACGTAAAGACAGCCAATGAACAACATAGTGTACAGCCCTAATTTTCAGATTTAGTATCAGTACTTACAAATATACTGATGATATAGATACCATAGAGTGCAGACTGAACGATAAGTCCAATGAGTTCAGCGTGCGCTGGGGTGAGAGCAACCATGATCGTTCGTCGATATCTGAGAAACGTAGGCGGTGCCGTTTGTCGAATTATATGCGACTTGTGGGACAGATAGCGAGTTATGATCTCACAACTCATCAATACATCTGAGGATTACAATCAGAGCCGAAGAGCTACTGACGTCTAGTGTGTAGAAATATGGCTGGAAGCAGCGACCAATGTGGGATCGTGTTGGAAAAGTGCGCTTTTGCCACCTCCGAAGCCGTGAGAAGGTACGGTACATCAACTTTAATTAAGATCGCTGCATCACATGGCATTGGGTTTAATACTTCGATAATAGCGTTCTCACAGAATCGCGTTACTGTCGACGCTGAAATATATTTTCTATTTATAGATTTGTTATCGCACATACGTCGTTCAATCCCACGTCATATGAAGACGCATTATAAGGACTGTGCTTCGGTTTTCTGATTTGATGATCTGATCTCTTGGCTAGTGGAAATCTTGTGTGGCCTCGGTCTTCAACGCGTGCCCAGTTCTCTCCGAATTAGAAAGTAAGGCAACCGATGTAGTTATGCTCATCATTCTTGGAGAAACATATGAGCCGCAATGACTTAGATTACATCATCACCAGCATATTTAAGTCCGATTCCTTTGAACTGTTGTTTTGTGTATATGTTATTTCTTATAGGTACGTCTGCAAGAGATTCGACGTCTGAACAAATTCAGCGCCTCTCTACAAACACTCACTTTTGCTATTGCCTTCTGATTTAGACTCCCGTCTTGGGCTGGTTTTACAGCTCTGTTGGTGGTCTGATAGAGTTTTGATTTGAATACCCCTCCCAAAATATACTAATAGAATTGGAACTTTGAAGCCACGAAGCGACTGATAAACAAGCTCGGTTGCATCTGGCATGAGCTGTTACAGTGATGCTGTGGCTAAGAATAGAACAAAATTCCATTTTTGGACATGCAGGCACGGGAAACTACCATGAGCTTCGTGACAGAGGTGAAAAGACGCTGCTTTAAATATCATTTTTGATATTGAAGGCATCGCCATTGTGGCGCATTGACATGTATACAAGCAGGTATTTGACCCCAAACCATCTTCTACTCTTCATTCCCCTCGATTCTCTGTCGAAGATCGAACGATAGATCAGCGGTGAACACAATATATGTAGAAGCTTAGAGATAATATATGTAGAGTATGCAGAGCCACACTTCTTGGGTAAAAACAGAATCCATCAGTTCTCAAGAGTATTCGTATCACTGATACTATTCATCAAGCAACACAGCAATACCATATATCAAATTCTTAAGAGAATGAATTGGTGTTGATTACGAACTGTTGGTTGGTATTCAATACATAGACAAATGGATCTTCTTCGTTCATGTGAATTTATACTCAGAATAACGTTTGAGCGGCGTCAGTAGCTACTGGCGCTAATAGCATTGAAAAATCTAATGTGTGGTGCAAAGATAGAATGTCCAGAGTGAGCTAGGGGCGGGGCCCGCCGGGCCTGGCACAATCGTGGCTCAGACATCCAGTTTGAGGATTGAGTGTAATCACATCATCGTTGATAAGCCGAAACCAAGAGCAAAGCTCATTGGAGGAAGTACATCTACTAAGGCCCTTATTGACTCATCGAAAGGGCGGGGAACAGATTACGTACTGAACACAGAATGGAGCAAATATTACAGCAGCGTTGTAAAAGCTTGGGAGTCCAGAATTGCTCATCTGTAACGTATGAGTGTCCGATAAAAGCTTCACCGAGTACCAGTAGAGAGTTGAACAAATTTTGAAGATGAATGACTGACCAATAAGGCCTAGATTGGCCAAAATCTGTCGTCTAGCGTGTGTAGTGGCCCAGCTGTGTTGGAAATACAAACCTCTCGCATATAGCTCGCCCTTAAATCCCACTCGGTATTCCTTCTATTCAACCCAGTTATTATTTAGATGAATTAACAGCGTATTTATTACTCGGACTTGGTAGCTCAGAGACAAGTGATTTGCATATTTATATCTACTTCTAGTAGCTACTCCTTTTCTTATTTCTACCAGTATATAAAACTCTTAGACAGCATAGAAACACATCAGTCAATTCCTATTCTGACTGAAATGAGTTAGAACTTACTTATTTCATTTCATTCTTACTGACTATTCTCATAGTTTTACCTTATTTTATTCCGTTAGGTATTGTTACGTCTAAATACATTTAGTCAATTCCTATTCTGACTGATCTTTACCTTATTTTATTCCGTTAGACTGTATGCTCTCGACTCAGACGAGTGTTTAATAGCAAACGTCGCCATACCAGGGTCCAGCATACATACGTAGTGTAACACACGCCCGTTCAACCGGCGCCATCAGTAGCGAGTGGGCCTTCAAACAACACCAAGGGTGTTGGGCCAAGTGAGGAGTGATCAGTTAGGTTGAGCCTTATGTGGTGCAGGGCAGCTCAGAAGTAGGACACAATGGTTGAAACGAGTACTTACAAGACATTACCATGGTCCAAATTGCCAGGCCCAAATCACCTAAAATTGGTATGCGGATACACTAGATATCATATATATGGATAATGTATAGACTCTGGACGAGAGCATTCATGGATCTATAGCGTGTGGTATTCGTCTCTATGAGTTGGCTATGATATCCTGTACTATTTATGGTCAACACGACCGAGATGAGTGTCATGAGCTGCTGAGTAATTGTCTTCTGGAAGACCTAAGCGCCGGATGTTCGGCTGTTGACGGGCCGTCTCTCTGTAGATCAATCGATCACGCCCCAAACAACGATGAGCAACACTGCATCATCACTGTCGCACATGACATCGACGCGTCTTTTTTTTCTTTTCTTCTTTCTTTCCAATGTACCACTCCTACTTATGCCTTCGCCTCCTCTTCTTCGCTTCTTCCTCCCCCCTTTCTACCATTCACATCGCGAGGCTATGAGACATTGAGAACCCAATACTGTATCAATCCATCGCTGCAAAGCAAACTGCGTCTAGACGTAGATGGACCGGAAGGCTAGCGAGACGCAGTTGTTGTGCATTTCTTATATGCTTGTATCTGGAAGAGCATCATTGTGTTGAGGACGAAGCCGTTTTCGGTTCGACTACGTGCGTACGCTGCTTTGCCCTCTCATGCATGTCCCATCCAACTGATGATAAAAGTCGCTCTCAGATTCGCTAGATATCGTCTCTGTCCATATCGCGATTGTCTGCTTTTCTGCTGCTGTTTTTCAACACCCTTGGTAGGAAATACCGACTCGCAGCTTCTGAAGTCGCAACGATTGAGACCCGGTATTGTAAATGGGCTGAATTTCGAAGGGTAATACACATCTGTTTATAGAGAATTAGCCCACGTAAGCGACTTGCACATTCCACTTGTTACGACTATACTGACTTTCCTCTTCACAGCGTCTTCACATGCTCAGCCGCAGTAGCTCGCTGCCCTCGTCACCTGTCCCAACTACCTTGATTCATCCATACTCGCTACATGATACCTCTCTCAACGTGCCAGCATCTTCGGATGCTACCACCCGTAGTCCGTTGCCGCAAATCGACGCTACCTGCTCTCCACGATGGGTGCTGATCATTCAGCTTCTATAGCCTGACCCAATGACTAAACCTATCGTGCCGCCTGCTCGTCAACCGCGCCATAATGCATTGAAGACGATCGCAGCCTATGGGGGCTTCCGTACCCAGAACTTCGTTGGTTAGAGAGAAAGAAAGTGCGATTAGAGGGCCATCATGGTCGGTTCTACGTTCTCTTACGGGTGTGCATATGTCATTCTCAGTCTTCTGGACGCTGTAGCTCGATCAAGTAGGACGATATATGGGCCCGTGGGACGTGCTGGGACTACAAGAGGTGCTACAACGTGTAGGTGGGTTAGAGTGGATGTTCTTTGCACCAGATGTGCATTCGTTAGTCGAATCAGCCTGGGCGAAGTCGTTGTACTCTACTAACAAGTGCTAGATTCTATCTTCTATGGCTGTGAATGGTATCAGATCGTCCGGGATATTTGAGAGTTGCTTGAAGAGTGAGAAATCTTGGTACTCTCGGATACTCCACCAAGCACGTCATTTCCGTGCAGATGAACGATCAGGGAACTTTCGCACTATCGTCACAGTATGTTCTTTCATTCCTGCCACATCCAAGAGGCTAAATACACTACTTTAACATAGGTTCGTTCGCAAATACGATCCAAGATATAGGAGCCTCTATTGCCATTCTGCTGCGTCCACCCAGTCATAGGATAGGGTATTCACTCATGAGAGTGGATGAATGCAAAAGTTACTGGACTACACTACTACTAATGGGAAACGAGGATATCGTCCCATCCGACATTGTCTATATCCACCTTCTCATCCATCCTAGGAGCCGCATCATCGAGAACCTGTAGTATAGATGCCCGTTCACCGCGTTGCTAACGACTTCCATCTTTGCGTCAGGTGGGAGCAACCGGTGCGTGCATTGCACTGCTTCTGCTATGTGGCTTGACGCAGCGTGGTTGAGTTATGTGAGGCGATGTTCACGCAGTGATATTACGGAGATACCCATAGTCCATCCCTACTACACCCGTTAGACGAAACACGCTGACCTTTTTGCCTTCCTGTGCACTCAATGAACTAAATTAACTTCTAGTGCTCGTTCTGCATTCTGTGGCTGGATCGTGACCATATCTAATAATTATATGTACCTTTCGAAATCTGTCATTGACATTGGTCTCGAGACTCGAATGGCAGCACACTCCTTTAGTGCCATTTTCATCCTATAAACCGCCAGTTTGTGATGACCTCATGTTCCAATGCCTCGTGGTTAGCGTGCATTTACATCGATATTCATAGCTAAAGAGAAAACAAGTTCGTTCAGGCTCAAACCAAGCACTTTCGTCCATCAATATCGGAAGCAAGAACCCCTTGTCGCCTGTACTATCCGATTACCACACGAAGCGAACTGTCGATTCCGTTGGTGAATATTCATCACAGCGTGAGGTTGGAAAAGGCCTGGTGGTTGCTGTGTACTGTCGCTAGTATCATTCCGAACACGATGTCGCCGCGCATTCTCGGCGAGTTACTCGCGAATCCTTATAGACAAACCCGTCGTTCAGATGACGGTTGTTCAAAATCCCTCTCTTTCCCAGACCACGCTAGGTGTAATATCTCTCCGTTTCGCCAATGGTATCTCAAAACCCTCTCTTTCGTGGACGCTGGACGGCAAAGAAGTTTAGCGCAACTGTCTTCAATGATGTGTGGCCTGGTGTTCTCTTCTTCACCTTAGTTGCTACTAGTGAGTTCAATACCGAATGCGTATATTACAGCTCGCTTTCTTTATGCGTTCAGTCGTTTGCTTGGTTTCGGAGAGGACTAGACACAATCTTGGTATCTCTAATCAGCTTCTCACTGTTCTAGGAACTGTGCTGGGTTTGGTAATATCATTTCGAACGTCATCTGCATACGAGAGGTAGCTATTTTGGTTTGAGAAATGTTGGCTATAGGCGCTCAAGTTTTCTATTATAGATATCAAGATGGACGAAAAATGTGGACAAATATATCAACAGCGTCTCGAAATCTTGCGCAAATGGTATATTCGTCTAGTAAACCACCAAACCAATATTCATTATTTTCGCTCATCGTTAGATATGGATTCATGTCTCAAACACGCGTGATAGAACCGACGGTGAACCACACCAAGTAGTTCTACAAAGTATAGTGGAGAAGAAGACGATGATCAACCTGGTAACTGTTGCTCACACCAATCCCCTTTCTTTATTTGTTGATTAGGCTTATTTCTCAGATTCTGGGTTTTGCCATATCCGTGAAAGTAGGTATCTTTCCTACCATATTTTCCTTATTCATAATATTTTTTTTTAGCATCTACTTAGGGGGGAAGAGGGCGTGAACTACGTGGATCTATTTCCTTTGGTCTGCTGTTTACCTCGATATGCGAATACCCCACCGGCAATTCCAACTGATGCCGATAAACTTCCGCTTTGGTGGACACACGACGAGAAAGGCGCCCATTTGCGCTATCGTGAGAACTCTGTCGACTCTGAAAAGGTGCTACTGGTAAACGAGCTCGAAGACACGACCCTGAAACCAGCCAGAAATCCTTTGACTTGGAGAACGACCATATATGATCACATCCCATTGCTACGTTTCATTAGGTGGTGTATCAGGCAGACCTTTCGTCTTCCCTCTCCTCCTGAGGATAAGAGATCGAGAGGTCAAATCGCAGGACTTGTCAGAAGCCATGTTCCGCTTGAGATTTGGCTTGTACTTTCAAAGTGAGTCTTCTGTCAAGATTAGGAAATGCTTCTACCCTAAAACTTTTCGTAGCTATTCAGCATGTGAGACTTTCTTATACCTGGGGTGCCTCATGAATTATTTGCATGATCTCATTATGCCTGCCAGGGCTGATGAAAAAGAAGCTCTTGGAACCCGCCATTGCCACTGGAGTCACCAATAACCTGACGCTTTTGCAAGATACTTTATCTAACTTGGAAAGAATATGCAATACACCACTTCCATTTGCATATCAAGCTCACTTGAGAATATCACTCTGGTAGGTCTTTCCTATGAGCTCAGGCGCCATCATCACGTTTCTCTATCTGCTAGGCTCTATTTATTCTTCTTACCGGTACATTCCTGCTTGATACGCCAGTCCATCATAATAACCATGATTATGAATCTTAGTTTCAAATCTACAATTCATTTAAATATATTTCTATCCCTGGAACGGCTTTTGTGTCCTTCTTTTTGATTGGATTTCTTGAAATAGGTCAAGAAATGTAAACAGATTTTATCTTCTCTCCTAGATTAAACGTTGATCCTAATCCGCTTTCCAGCGAGAATCCTTTCAACTACGATCTGAACGACCTCGGTAAGTATCTATCAATAAACTGGCAACTACTCTTTTTAAACATTGTGTCTTTAGATCTGGATCACTTCTGTTTCGCAATTCAACGTGATCTTCATGAAATTACGACTGTTAGTAGCACCATACATTTTTCTCTCATTGTAAAATAACTCTGTACTTGAAAAGCACACCAATCCAGAGCCGTCAGATTTCTTCAATGCATGGTATAATATCCTCTCGTCTTCACCTTATGTGCCTTTTTGACCACAGTTGCAGGAATAAACCTTTTGCACCTGCAGACCAACGTAATGCGGAAAAACTTACGCGACTTGAAGGAAAGTACACCCGCCAAGCAGAATTTCATGTCGGAGAACCTGGTATCGACAGCATTCGGCGAACTTTACTCCAAGGATGGAGAGAAATCGATAACCACACCCGATCAAAGGAATATACGGGATTATCTTGGTATGTAATGCTTCCGTCATTTTCTACTGAAAACTACATCTGCTCACAAGACTAACTCTAATCGTATTCAGAGTTTGAAAGATTATCCTACTTTAATAATTTCGAAGCTACTTTCATGGAATTTAATATATAGCGCAACATATATTTTGATAACTTACTTTATGCCTTCAGCTCGAGGTGTTATATTCTACGATACACTGCAAAGGTTCGCGTCTACTTGGTCAGTAAACACCTGAGTAAGCAACATGTTAAGACTACTGTACTAATACAATCAACCCATCAGCCGTTGTGATACGTGATGCAAAACCTATGGCTGAGCATCTCTTCATGCTGCCAGAACCCCTGTGACAGGCCTTAAAATATCTTAATGTCTTCATCTCTTCATGACTGTTGAAATAAGCGACGTAACGTTTGGCCTCGGTGAGCTCGTGAGGCAAACGGATAGTGTACAATCTCAAATGTACACTACTTATATACAAAATATCTACATAATTAAGATATATGTATCAATGAAACTCAGCCACAAAAATGCAAATATGACTGCGGGCAATGTCTGGATCGCGCTCACTCGTAAATCTAATTACAATATTCCAACACATGACCTCATCTCTACAAAGGCTACTCCGGCTGTAGAGAGCCATGGGGGGCGTAAGAAGCGGTGAAATATTCTTTATTCTTCGGTTGTAAACGGTGGTGGCGATGACAAGTAGAATTGTGGCAAGGAGGAACAAATATAATTTATTTAGTGAAAATAGAAATATATTTAAATTAACTTATTCCATTCTAAAAAATTTCACAATACTTGTTTCTTCAAAATTCAATGTGACGCGTGATGATAGGTATATCTCTTTTCTTAGCTTTGTGACGTGTAACTGAAGAGTTGATCGTATTAGGACAGTACGCTATTAGTAAAATACCCACGTGGCGATTATACTACTCCAACTTTCAGAAGTATAAACAGGTTGACTGCTGCGGCTCCAGACTTGCTCGAATGAGTAACGTTCAAAAATACTTCAATGTGAGTGAAGATCGTATGCTATCTCACCTAATAGCGTCTGATTAGGCCAGCAACCGTCATCAAAGCATATATGCATCACACTTGTAGCTTGAAGCTTGGAGCTCGACATGCTTGACAGTTGGGCGCTTCAAAGTCGGGCCCGGATAACTGCCGTTGATATTTATATCCTTACAGCGACACATCCTCGTGTTCTTCACCCGCCACTGACCGTGACATACAGATAACCCTCTACCAAGATCATTCTTGCTTGTCTCTTATCCCAATAAACACACACATATTATATCATTTAGTACGTGAATGGCCCTTCATAGGCCGGTACGCGCTGGGGATTGGATGATAAGCCAATTCAGTAGAACTGCATACAAAGATGTATGGCCTGGAGTTATCTTCTTTTCTTTAGTAGCGACTGGTAAGTTTACAATACTCTCTCAATAATACTGATGAAGTAGATCTTCTCAGTGGTTTGCGTGGTTTCGGACAAGACTAATCACAGTCTCGGGACTTCCAATCAACTTCTCGCCGTTCTTGGCACAGTACTCAGTTTGGTCATATCCTTTCGGACATCATCTGCATACGAGAGGCGAGTACTTGAATAAATGAAAGGAATGTTATTAACATCACATGTTACACTATGCAGGTATCAGAGAGGACGAAATATGTGGACAAATATATCGACGGCATCGCGTAATCTTGCACAAATGGTCAGTTCTCCGGTGACTGAAATTTTTTGTATTCTCATTGCGCCTAGATATGGATTCACGTATCAGATAACAGAGAAGGGGTGGATGGTGAGCCCCATCAAGTAATCCTTCGGACCGTGGTTGAGAAAAGGACCATGATCAATCTGGTACTACTTGCTCGTATGCATTGTTTCTATATATACCTCTACTATTAATGTTTATTTTTCAGATTCTCGCCTTTGCCGTTTCTTTAAAAGTGTGTATCCTTCACTTTTCACTTTGAAAGTATGCTTTAATTGCCTGAATAAATTACAGCATCTACTTAGGGGAGAAGAAGGCGTATATTATACTGACCTATTCCCATTGGTATCTTGTTTGCCGCGATACGCGAATATCCCACCGACAATTCCTACTGAGGCTGACATTTTACCACTCTGGTGGACACATGGAGCGGAAGCAGGCTATCCGCATTCTGACGGGAGCTCAATGATCGATTCGGAGAAAGTACCACTTGCAAAAGACCTTGAAGATACGACTCCTAAACCAGCGAAGAATCCTTTGATTTGGAAAACGACCATTTACGACCACATTGCGCTGTTGCGCTTCTTGAGGTGGTGCATTCTGAAGACATTTCAGCTCCCACCTCCCCGTGAGACTAAAGGGCCCAAGGGTCAGATTACTGGACTCGTTGGGAGCCACGTTCCACTGGAGATTTGGCTTGTACTTTCCAAGTAGGTTGTCTTGCTTTACGTACGGTATTTTGTTTAGTAAAATAACATTTGTTACAGCTACTCTGGATGTACGTTGTATGTGTCTCTCATTTATCACAACACAAGTAAGAGGAAGCAATTTTATCAGGGCTTATGAAGAAGAAGCTACTGGAGCCTGCAATTGCGACAGGAATGACCAATAATCTGACGGTTCTCCAAGATACACTATCGAATTTAGAAACGATATGCAATACACCCCTCCCATTCGAATATCGAATTCATTTGAGGATATCCCTTTGGTTTGTAGTTCCCTGTATCGCAGTGATTCATTACTTAATTTCATTCTAGGCTTTATCTTTTCTTCTTGCCGGTGAATTATTTTGTGCTTTGATTTCTGTAGTAAATATTATTAAATTTATTGAATAATTTACAGTGGCAGATCTACAGCTCCTTCAAGTATGCCACGATACCTGCGACAGCCTTTGTATCGTTCTTGCTCATTGGATTCCTCGAGATTGGGCAGCAAATGTGTGTGTTTACTTTTTTTTTATGTAACGGAAACTGAAATACAGATGACACGAACCATTTTCTCTTCTCCAGAGAGAACCCGTTCAACTATGGTCTGAATGATCTTGGTAGGTTTCCGTTCGTGAACCCCGTATTATTTATTAATGATTCATTTTACTAGAACTTGATCATTTCTGTTTTGCTATCCAACGGGATCTTCACGAAATTACTACAGTAGGAGGTGCTCTAACCATTCTTTCCCATAATGATGATATTTCTTCAGCATATCATGCGTGAACCTTCTGAATTATTTAACGCATGGTACACATTACGCTGGCTACATCATGTATCTGGTTATATTTCTCATTCATATATTTCCAGGAATAGACCATTCTCACCAGCAGATCAACGTAACGCAGCAGAGCTCACGAACCTCGAAGGAAAATATACCCGTCCATCTGACTCTCGTTTAGGAGAACCGGGTATCGATAGTATTCGGCGAACTTTGATGCAAGGGTGGAGAGAGGTCGATGTACAGACACGATCGAATGATTATTGAAGAATTTATTAAGTATATGGCACTAAAAAGAGTATTTCAACATACAATTTGCATACAATAAACACGTTGTAGATTCTCGATGCATGGTGCATGGTAACTTAGATAGCTGTACGCCGTCGCCGTATTTAGAGGTTTACAGGCCCCGCAATACGGTTATCGTAGTACGGTTTGGCGCCATACTTGACCATAAGACTACGGCCATAACGGCATCATACGGTAGTACGGCGTCTCGTTTTCTTACTATTTATTAAATCCTTCATCAACGTGTGCAAAGTGATGTTAAGCGCGTTTTTCTATTTCCCATTGTTATATGTTATACTAAAACTGCCCCTGAACTACTACTGTACTCAAATGTCACATCATTAACGGTTCCATTGAAAGAAAATCACAGAAAATCATTCTCTTCGCTCTCTTACTGGACAGAAACCTCTAAATATGGAGTATTTCCCCTTGGGTTTATCACTAAATGTCGGAAATTATTTATCTCGGTTGCAACCGAGCGCCGTTACAACCGGCCTTGCAACTGAATTGGAAACGAGCTAGATCGGTGATAACGGCCCGTCCGGTGTTAACCGGTCACAACCAGCCTTAGCTTGCAATACATTGCAACCCGTGTTCCAATGACCGTCTCAATGCACATTTAAGAACCATGCCATTTTCACGAACCCGTCTATCTAGAACACATCCGCAGCCATTTTGCCAAAGAGTGAACCATTTCTGTCACATTCATACGGTATCGAGCCCCGTCCCCTGTCGACGCTTCCTGCTGCGTCCAACAAGCGATCATACTGCCATATCGTACCAACAACTGTCATGTACTGTGGGCCACAAGATCAGCGAACCGATTTTCAGCTGCAGCCGCAGAACGACCAACAATGGCGATACGTAATTAGCTTCAGTCATTGAACAACCAACACTATCTATCTGCACATCCTTATGCAAGGTTGAATGTTTCTGTCATGGTTCTAGGACAATTAACGGTGCCAAGCTACCCGTATTGATGATGCAAGCATAGATGAATACCAGCATACCAGCAAGGTATCTCTTTGATTGGAAGTTTGCTTACCATTGCCATTGAAACATGAACGAATCGTCTATATGTTACCGCATACTTTCGAAAATATCTTGCGGGATACTCCTCGAGTATTAAGAACCACCAACAAGTATGGCGAAATGACGATTGTCAGATAGCTAGAAACTGTGTATCCCGAGCAACTGGAGCGTCTGATCTCTGCAATGGCCTGTGATGATGCCCTTCCGAAGAGCAGGTTCAGGGTCTTGAGAGCTCTCATCAGCATGGTCAGGGTGTGTAGCTTTTAGCGCTCCTGATGGTCACTATTACTAGAGCGACACCACGTTTGCACTGGACGGACGACGCACTATTCAAGGTGCACATATTATTCCATATGACCTCCATTAATATTTTTTGGACTATCGAGTTTCTGAACATCCCAGTGCTTATTAACGCTATGTCCTTGAACGTGGTTATACCAAAGCTCATGCCTTGTCTCCTCACCCTCCAGTATCTGTCTTGCTGGCCCTCGATTATTTTACTAGTATCTAGTCAGTTTGTTATTACTTGTGTCATTCTAACTTGATCCTTTACTTCAGCTTCTACGAGCGCAGACACTTTCTGCATGGTAGTTATTCCTATTATGTCGTCTTACATTGGTACAGATAAACTCCTAGAGTGACAAAGAACCATAATACATGCCTTTCTGCGACATCTGGAATCATAACTGAGGGATAAAAGATACTGACAAGAGTGGGACTTGAACCCACGCCACATTACTGTGATGAGAACTCGGATTTCGAGCAAGCTAATCGCTTGAGTCACACGCCTTAACCGCTCGGCCATCTTGCCATATATTTAGAATTATTCTGAGACTCCCTTTTTGGCTAAGTGGTTAATGTGTTATGGTTGGGACATGTTTCCTCACCAGCTTCAGGCCTGTGATTTACTTGAGGTATCTTACAACTATGATCGTCACTGAAAATGAAACCTACTTATTTTCGCCGTGTTGTATTTTTTTTGCTAAGTTTTGTGTCAAGATGCTTTTTGAACCGGTGAAACATCTGCTCAGTAAATAGTATCCAATAATTATTTGCAAAGTATTAGGGCGAGCATGAGGACTTGCCATGGGGCATGAAGCGATGTCAGGAAATATTTTATGTAAAAGGGTTATCAGTCTAGGCAGGACTCTTGTCAAGTGTACGGAGAGGAAGGAAAGTAAGCGAAAATGAACTAGGATCTAGAAGTACTTTTAAATTAAAATTAGTGTGATGTGTACATATCGAACCTAGAAGATCGGTCATGTCGCAGATTCAACTCTTAAGATCTCACATGCAAGACACATGCAAAGGCTGACGCGCTAAAAAATTAAAATAACTCAAATGCACCAAATGCAGTATCAAAGGATGACCATAATAATAACCAGTATGGACTGAACTTGGAGGCAGCATGTTAAATTACTTAAAGAGTGAAGAAAATGAGAAGTAAATATGTACCAAAGTGACAGGATGCGCCAGGATCTCTAAACCAGATCTGTCTGAACAAGCTTATTTAAACATTTACACAGTCTCCATAGCTCAGTGGTAGAGCATGCGATTGCAGCACACTGCTTGTATCGCAGGGTCAGGTGTTCGAACCACCTTGGGGACTTCTATGTCAGAGGAAATCTTTTACTATGAGATTCAGAGTAGTTTTAGAACCCATTCTCATGTGGTAACCCTAAAGGTCGTACGCGCCACCCGTTCTTTATGGTTATCGTAAGTACGACATTTAGGATTTGATTAGAACTTGCGAATGCTGAACTAAACTTAGAGTAATAATTATATGACAACAGCTCCACGAGAAGCCAACGAATTCAGTAACGTGCATATAATCTAGCAGCCCGTAGGAACGGCAAAGTTATTAACATAGCTAGCGCTGACAGCGTTAGCACCGAGACCGCGGCTAGCGAATGCTTTCCAGAGAAGACACTTGTTAGCATCTCCGTATCGATTCTGGTCAGCCTGGATCCATGCGGCCCGTGCAGTGACAACTGAATCGGGATGTTTTGATGAGAAAAGGCTACCATCGAACATCGAAACGTACGTACATGTAGGGTTACAAGGTTGTAATGCGAGAGCATCGAGGAAGAGATGGAGGTAGACGATGTTGCCTTCCGTGCCAGAAGGATTCGTCCTTGCAGTCGCTGACCATCCATACTGGGAGACTAATGCAGCGTAGACATTGTGTAAGATGTTAGCCCAGACCTCACCGATTCCTGTTCGATAAGTTAGAAAATGTGTGCCAGTGAAGAACGAATTAGACAAACTATTTACAGCCGTGAGTGACGCAATACTTGCATATGTTAAGCTATTAGTAGCTCTGAGTGGTAGAGTTAGTAAAGCCCTGCTACGGTCGTTTAAGCAGACATACTTGGAAGTAGAGTATGGTTTCGTGCGGATACCGGCTGCGGTGCTGGTAACATAATCTCCTAACACGAAGTCTTTGACAGTTGCGGATTTGTGCTGAGTCTACTCGGCCAATGCGTCAGACCAGCCCTCTCCAAGACCACCAGCCTCAGTGGTCTGCAGGCAACGACCAGTTCCTCCACCAGTAAGACGGTTGATAATACCGTGGGTCATCTCATGAACAACAATATCATTCTCTAGGGAGCCATCACGATTGGGCTAGACGAAGAAGTTAGAGCATGTGAGAAACACTAAAAGAAAGATTCGCGTACAGTAGTGTACGTCCAGATGTACATGCGGCAAGTTCCAGATTGGCCACTGCAGGGAATAGATGATTAGGCGCTTATTCAATTGTGAAACGAGAAGACATACTCTGGAGGTGTGGCGAAGTTAGCATTATTCGTTCCAGAAGTATCCTGGACGGAGATCTTGACGCGATAGTTGGCGCTTCCGCCCTTTCCGAAGTTGTTATTCTGGAAGTTGAAAGCAGCCTCAGTGAAACCGTATCTATATGCAAAGTCGTGCACGACGTTGATCGTGTAGAAAGCGTTGACGCGTGCAGCGTTCAAGTTAGCGGTCGTAGTAGGGGCCTGGGTGGGGTCGTAAACGTAATTGAAGTCAAGGCCGGTGGAACTCTAAGTGGTGGTCGCAGTGACGGAGGTCTTGTATGCGACGACGTTATTACCCCTGAGGAGAGTTTTTAAAAAACGATGATTAGATAACATGATAGAGACGTACTCGGTGGTTGTGTAGTTGGTGGTTCCAACGCTATGCCAACCATAAGGGGACGAAGTCAAGTCCTGAGGATTGGTCAAGGTCTCAAGACCTTCAGTAATGATCTTCTTGGTGATAGGAAGAACTCTGTACTGTAAAAAGCATACTCAGGATACGGTTTGGGATTCAGAGAATGAACGAGACATACGGAAGCATTAGATGTGAAGTCGGTAACAGAAAGGAGCTCGCCAGTATGGGCGTCGACGTAAGCTTCGAACCAAGTGTTGAACTCCTCGTTCTGGATCTGGACGACATGAACGAGTGCAGCAGTACCGTCGGGTCTTGCAAGGTACTCAAGAGTCGTGGGATGGTTGTTGTATTTGCCGCCGAGAGAAGCCTCGATCTTGGACAAAAACGAGCTGACTTCGACGGTAGGATTGGCCGACGCGATTTTCTCTGTAAAAAGTCAGTATAGTAGATGAGAATTAGAACTAGGATAAACACACTGGACTTCACGAATGATGAGCCGAATGCAACGACCTTGTCGTCCTTCCAGGAAACGTTGGCCACAGCGTTGACGAAAGGTAGGTTGTTCTAGAGAGTATCTTCAATGAAGTATCATGTAATACAGATGGATACTTACAGCGTATTGCTTGACATACGCAAACTTCTCAGATCCAGAAGCGAAACCACTCTTATAGCCAACGGACTTGGAATCGACTCCAAGACGAGAGCGAACGAATTCGATAGCGGTTCTTCGAGGCGACTACCAGCACGACGAACGATTGAAGCATCGAGCGCAAGTCCAGCGCCAAATGTCTTTTGAAATGTGTAAGCTATAACGTCTTCTTAGGACATTGTATAAACTTATCTCGAAGCTTGTGTCCGGATGGTAAGTCTCCAAATTTAGCTCGCGGGTAATCTGCCTTGCACGGTGGGTCGAATGCTTCACAGAGGCGGGCGAAGGGGACGGAACAGCATTAGAAACGGAAGCGTAAACAACGGCGAGAAATACAGAGGCAAAGAATTAGTTGAATTTGACCATGGTGGACTGGAGAGGGGACCTAAGGAGTAGATCAGGAAGGAGAAGAGTCCAGAAGGTCACTTGGAGAATCCTCGACAAACCTCTACATTCTTTATACGATTCACAATAATTGGGCCAAGAGTTGTAGATAGTTTTTTTCCGCAAAATTTCGAGGTTTCTGCAAGCCTCGCATGGAGCGCACGCCAATAAGCGTGGCTCTACAACTTGCCCAGGCTGAATGCCGCATCGACGAATGTAAACACCATTACTCACAAATGCGTCGAACTTTGACCAGATGACGACTTATCAGTCATGTAATCGGTATCATGCAACTCGCAACTGCCCAGAGAAAAAGTCGTGTGGAGAGAAGCGCTCCATCGGAATACAGGCGTTGCTAATATCGAAGTATAGAGGCGGTGAAGGTGCTTCCGCTAGGTGTCCTCATGGAGGGCAAGTTGAATTCCATGCATTTCTAGTCACAGCTGATCATGATCCTTGGATCTGTCTGGACATAGTTTCAGAGCATGCATCGTTTGCTCTAATGTGTCCACACGCTGTTCAGGATATTGGTTTACACTCGTGGGCACCTAGAATTCAAGGTACTCAGCATCTTTCATTCTCCAGAAGAACTCGGACTCTGTAAATTTGCCTAAAGTCATAAGGACGATTCAGCTAGTCCACTGGAAGTTTTATCGAGCAAGGCACACTTACTGAAAATTAAATACCACGGATAGATGGGTGCCAGTAGTCCATGCGATAAGCTAGCAGAAGACTAGCATTCCCGGCACATCCTTTCGTCGCATGTACCGTCAAAGACCATGTAAATGCCAAGCTATAATGTCCCTCGGATGATTGCAAGTCGCACTGAGTCACGAGCTACGGCGCGCGGACCATTGAATTCAGTCTCAACAAAAGCTTCCGATGCCGATTTAAGCCCTTCGACGACGTCGAGAACATCGGCAAGCATCAAGAGAAGGCCTTCTACGGATCCTTCGAACCCAGTGAACGGTTCGTTTGAGCGCCTTGAAGGGTTATCTGTTCTTATTCTAGAGCTTTAGTCGGCAATCGACTCATCTAGACTGCACACTACATATCAATCGAGTCAGAAGGGCGGAATTGTCAAGTCATTCCAAGAAAACGCGCACCATTATGTCGCTTCGTCTTCATCATTGGTTGCCTGGAAGAACTTTGATACACACGCATCTGTATAGAAGGCTAGCATCATTAAATACTCATATCTTAAAGGTGGCGCAAAGAATGAATAAGTACGCCGGCGTCAGTCGTGGACAAGGCAGCGGTCAGTCGATCCCGTCATCCCAACATGGCTGGAATGTGGAAGTGAACGTGTATGTAGGTGAAGGTAAATCTCGGCTGACACCAGAGTAGTAAGAACCAGTTAGGTGGATAAGATAGAAGTGTGTTTGATGTAAGCAAAATAAATAATCTAATATACAATGAATACACGTCAATTGATCCCGCTCCCAAAGTCCTAAGGAAAAAAACGGCTGTTTACCATAGTCGACGAATTCCGCTACGCTGGTACACAGTCAGCGGGCACAGCTGGATCATCGACGAAGTTCTTCGCGGTGAGTCCTAGGCCACGACTGGCGAACGCGTTCCAGAGCAGACATCTGTTGGCACCTCCGAACCGGTTGACATCGGCTTGAAGCCAGGCGTCTCGGGCTGCGACGACTGCGACGAGCAAGTTAGCAGCGAGCTCACGGAACAAAAGGACATGACGAACATGTTGGATTACATGGCTGGAGAGCCAACGCATCGATGAATAAATGCAAGAAGACAATGTTGCCCTCAGGACCGGTGGGGTCAGCTCGAGCAGTGGCGGACCATCCGTATTGAGCAACGAGGGCAGCATAGACATTGTGCAGCATGTTAGCCCAGACTTCTCCGATGTCTAATCGACGTTCATTAAGATTTCAGTGATATGTATTGGAAAGACGTACTATGGACCTCGTTCAGCTTTGCGATACTGGAGTAGCGGAGGGGGTTCACAGCACTGTTCACAGCATCATGAGCGCTAAGTTTCACACAAAACATGCGAACAGGGAACTTACGGGTCAGTAGAGTAAGGATGTGTCCTAATACCAGCCGCACTATTGATAACATACTGGCCCATAACGTAGTCAGGAACATCCGCGCTCTTATGTTCTGTCCACCTGTGTGGCGATAGATGATTAGTCAATGTTCGGTGGGTTTACGGGCAGAACCCACTCAGCCATGGCATCAGACCATCCTTCACCCATACCGCCAGCCTCCGTCGTCTGCAAGCATCGTCCAGTTCCACCACCAGTCATACGGTTAGTGATGCCGTGGGTCATCTCATGGGTGATAATGTCGTTTTCGACGGCGCCGTCGCGTTGAGGCTGGACGATGGTATCGCATTAAGGAACGATATTTCAGGACGAAAGATAAGAATACTTACAGTGGTACGAGTCCAGAGGAACATTCTACAAGTTCCAGATTGACCGCTGTGCATAGGAAGACTATCAGCAACCGCCCGTCACAGATTCGAATGTGGGGCGACTTACTCGGGAGGCGTAGCAAAGTTAGCATTATTCGTGCCTGACGCATCCTGGACACTCATCAACACCCGATCTCCGCCCTTCCCGCCCTTGTCAAAGTTATTCACTTGGAAGTTGAACGCAGCCTCCGTAAAACCATACTTGTATGCAAAGTCATGCACGGTGTTAATGATATAAAACGCATTGGTTCTCGAAGCATCGATGTTAGAGCCAGCAGTGGGTGCGATGGTGTCGTCGTAGGTGTAGTTGAACCCAAGTCCGGGGGCGTTCTCGGATGTTAAGGCTGTTTGGGAGGCTTTGAATGCAATGACATTGTTTCCGCTGTTAAGAAGTAAGAAGTTAATGCTAGTTGATCTCTGGGGCGAGGTCAGAAACGTACGCAGTAGTAGTAGTATTGGTGGTTCCATCGTTATGCCACCCCAGAGGCGAACTATCCAAATCTTGCGGATCAACAAGGAGCTCCTGTCCCTCCGGCAAGGTCTCCTTCTGGATGGGAAGCACGCGGTAGGCGTTGTGCGCTACAAAGTCCGTCCCACCGACGACTTCACCAGAGTGAGCATCGACGAAAACCTCCCACCAGATGCCTTCGTCTGCGTCGTTCTGCACCTGGATGACGTGCACGAGGCTGACGCTACCGTCTGCGCGAGCGAGCCACTCTAGTGTTGGCGGATGGTCGTTGTGCTTTGCGTCAAGCGCAGCTTCGGCGATGGGAATAGCGGAGGCGATCGGGATACTAGGTGTCGAGGTAGGGATTGCGTCTGAGTGATGGCGCCGTTAGCGGAGCTTCTGAAGGTTTGTAGTGAGATCATACCTGGCGTGACAAAGGAAGAACCGAATGAAACGACCTTGTCATCTTTCAAACCAACATTAGCAACTGCGTTGGCGAAAGGGATTCCATCCTATTCAATGATGGCATCAGTGTGTGGGGTTCTGAGATTGCATAATAGAGCAAATACGTACATGAACCTGTTTTAGGAATGCATACTTGGCAACATCGGCTTCAAAGCCACCCTTGTATAGGACATTCTCAGAGGAGATACCCAGTTCACTAGCAACTACGGACGTCGCGGTGTCTTCAAGACTGGAAGGTCCGAATGAAGTGGGTGCGGGAACCCCAGCACCGAAAGTCTGTAAATGAATAATGATCAATAACATCTACGACCGTAAGATCAACAAGTCTATATCACCTTGAAGTTAGTCTCTGGATGGAAAGTCTCGAGCGTGATTCCACGTTTGAGCATGCGAATGCTATGTGTGGAGTGCTTCGAAGCCAAACCAGCAGGAGAAGGAGAAGGCGCAGCAAATCCTGCGGCTGAGGAAGCACAGGCTAGCGCCAGAAGAACTGAAGTGAGCAGTCCGTTGAAAGAAAAAGCCATCTTAACAGGAAAACGCAGGGTTTGGGATGCATTTCACAAGGTCGGTGCCTGCGCTTTTATCTTCATTCAACCAGCACAAAAGCCCCGTGCATCACCTGCTTCGACACCCCCACCTTCATCTCAATTCCAACAGTACGACCAACAATCAGCCGGGATACCCTGCCACCGGTAGTCGCGTGTTCCATACACTGCAAGAAGAGATCGCGTGCTCGAAGCACTCGAGAAGCACAGAATGTGACTTATATATAGCACTGAGCTGCGTAAGATGAGGCCTGCTGCATTCTGGCAGAGTGTGAGCAGATAGTAGTAACGCGGACTAAAGGCGGAATGAGCGTACCTTTTAGCGAACAAAATACCCATGCCAACGAGGCAGCATTGCATGTCCATGAGCTGGGCAGTCGTGATTCGAGACATAGCTGGGCCATAGAGTAGCTATCTAGCTGCGAGATTTCGTAGGCCGGAAAAATGGCGGTCCGAGTGTAGCTTTGAATTGCGATGTCGGTTATCGTCGCACTCCATTTGCTCGAATCGTGCTCGTCGACGACCAGCGTATCGAGCTCCGTTTCACGTTCCTACAAGATCTCCACATTGATTATCATTGCTTCTTCGATACGCATGATACTAGTATATTCCCGCATGCTAAGGAACGTGTAGCAGCGCGCAATGCGGTGCTTCTTTCTTCGATAAGGGCTTGGCCTTGGAATGGGCGTGTGCATCCTCAAGAATTGCCTTGCGTTCAAAATCCTTCCTAGCAACTTTTGTCAGTACCTTCGATGTGCTTCTTGCGGAAACGACGAGTGGGCCGAGGTGGAGGGGGGTAACTCGGGATTCAACGTCTAACCTTCGGTTCAAGGCCGTACTATTATCGACCACGCGTGTTATGAACAATGCTTGGTGTTATTTACTCCTAAAGCTTCTGCCACTGCAGTATTACTATATACGTGGTCGGCTGGCTCAGTCTCTCCAGTCTCGTTATTTACTAATGAATTGAGATGCTTACCAACGCCATTACTAAAGTAAAAATAATAAAAGCTTAAAAAATCAAGTCCCCAAGGTGGTTCGAACACCTGACCCTGCGATAGTCGTGAGTAGCTGCAATCGCATGCTCTACCACTGAGCTATGGAGACGTTGTATTATAAGTACAAATATACATCTACTATTAGTGAAATAATAGTACAGTTACATTCGAAGTAAATGTAAGGAAAGCAGAGCCGAGTTCCATCGATACACAACCATACGGTAAACAAATCCCTTTTATCAGCCGCTGAAATATTTAGGAAATTTGGCTTGCAATTGATTATACGCTTCTTCTGCAGCAATTGCAGATGCTTTAGAATTATTTGAACCTTCTCCTCTTCCATATTCAATGTCATTGACTGAGCGTCATGAAAACATTGTCAATGTCTCGTAGACTAGCAATTAAGCTCAAAATTGTACTCACGATAAATGATGACGGTCCATGTGGGCCTATGTTGTGGGCCGGCTAAAAATTCTTCACAGTGCATCGTCCAGCCCGCCCTTTGGCAAAAGTTGTTCACTTCAGTTTTATAATCTAAGAATCAAAAATGGACGTTAAAACGAAGTTGGTTTGATTTAAAACGAGTACTGACGAATCATGATATTGAAACTGTTGGATGGATTGTGTAGGGCTCCCTCGATTCCATTACCTCGCATTTATATATCTCGAGTCCAAGTACGACAACAGCGATAAAAGGGAGAAATTAAATTAAATAACAGCTCAGATATTCCTCCATTCTACGTTAGTGTCGATGAAAAGCCAAGCTTACATCATTTTCCGTCTATGGAGACAATATTCTCCGCAGCCACTTGTAGCAGCGGAATGCAATATTCCCGAACAGTTAACAATATATGGCCTTTCTAAACAGCATTATCTTAAATCATTTATCACGCCACATTACGTAGAAAAAGAGTTCAAAGATGTTATACAAGCAATATCCAAAACTAGTGCTACAAATTGTCCATGGCTGGAGTATGACTAATTGCTACAAATTAACGATCAAGTCCTGATCAGAACATTCTAGTCCAGAATCAATATCCAGGATATGTTGCCCTAAGCTGGCAATAGGCCTGATATGCGGCATCCTCGGCGGCATCGTTACGACTCCGACCGCTACCCCTTCCCCATTCAATATCATTGACTTCACGTAGGATTAAAATGAGTTAATCGACACAAAAAATGTAGACAGGGGACTCACTATAAAGAATCACGGTCCATGTTGCATTATGCTGAGGTCCAGTACAGATAGGATCGAAATTCAATTTCCAGTGATACCGTTGACAGAAGTTGTTCACTTCCGTTCTGTAATCTAGACGATAAAACAAGATAGAAGATTGATGTTAGACTGCGTTGCGTCAAATAAAGTAAATACTAACGCATGGATGTCATATCGTTATGGAAAGGTTGTGTGTGGCGAAGTGGGAGGTGTTTTGGATGATCTTTTACGTCGCTCGTTCCAAAGCATTTTATGGCCATCGATCCAACTACAGCGGCAAGAGAAAGAGAAAAGACAATTTACAGCCCACTATGACTCAATCCTTCTGTACGGACCCAAATTGAATATACTTCATTTTTACTCGGACAAGCGAGTGCAACGGAAAGAACGATGATGCTCGCAGCACCGGCACACACACTATCCCGCGCGAGGATATCGTTAATCATCCACCGAAACAGCATTGGTAATCGGTGAGCTCCTGAAAACAACAGCTAAGCTTGAACGCATTTGGAGAATTCATTCGTGCCGCAGTGCGTCAACGGATGAACTGTGTGGTAAGGAGGGCGCATATGCTTACTTCTTGTCACTGCGTCCGACACGGATCGGGTAAAAGGCGCACTATTCAATAGCGCACATACCTTTCCTGGAGGTAAGGCGCATCAAACGTCGGTATGCGCTAAATGGTGTGCATGGGTGCTCCAAGGCTATGCAATGCCAGCCGGCAGAAGCGGGTATGGGTGCTGGCTGTGTTTCTGTGCATGTTATTATCGTAGTCGTGCTCATGAGCTGTAGAGCACGTGTGTAGTTTTCACACCGCTTCACGACGTGACTTGGACCCTCGGCGTGCGACGAGGTACTTGTGATATGTATTCCAAATCAAGCATTGTTATTGTCCCTTTTGGAATAACGCGTTGATGACGCAGATTACTCAGGTCGCTAATACCTCCGCCATGCATTCCCATTCATTAGTAAAGCTACTACTACTAGCTGGTTGTAAGTAGAAGGGAGAAATGCAGTAGTTTTAAGTAGTACTAGGATCACAGCCAGAGTTTAAATGAAGGTGCGAATATAAGTATAAACAAAGATGCATTTACTAGCAGAGCAATCAACTACAACAACAGACAGTTATCTACCATACTGCTGTATATATTGAGGTAATCGATGGCTCTCCGGGGTATTATACTATGCAAATCTAATAAGCAGCATTTCAAGTGTCAAAATTAAACTACGAACACTTGCATATCAAATGCGTGACCGTGACTCCTTATTGCTTAGAATTTTAGCAGGAGAGACAAATGAGCATAATATACCATTCATTGTGGCCATAAACTGAATGTCCCAAAATATTATATGCACGCATATAAAGGGTAGTTAATAATACATGGAAGCACTATAAGGTGTATAGGTAAGGCACCGTCCACAAAATATTATTTAAGGCTATAAGAATTCGAATCGCTACAGTGTTATTTACATGAGCAAATTTTGTCCTAATTTCCCAAATACTCAAAAAACCGTATAGAGGTTCTGAAAGCACCCACACAATCATTGCGACCTCCCTGCATGACGAAGGACACGGAAAGCCAGACAACAGAGGCTGTGAATGAATAAACCCTCGACGAGAACGGAGGTTACGAAGATCTTGACATAGCCAGTCGAACGCCCTCCCCCACTCATCTATGTGACGGGCTCGCTATAGTGCTATATCACTCGGGCCTTGAGACATGGGGTGACATCAGGTAATCTGGTTCTCTCACCATCAGTATGAGTCTATAGCAACGTCGTGGTGTCTCGTTATAAGGCTAAGCATATTTGTCTTCAACGGCATCTATAGATCATAAATTCCTAGTGTCTTCGTGTGCCCCACCAATACAAGAGATGGTGATTTGAAATTTTTGATAAAAGATGAATTAGAGCGCTAGCCAAGTCGGCATGTGGTTATATCCGAAACTAGCACTTCGCCCCTGTTCAATCTTATCGATAGCAGAAAGCGGTCAAAAAGGTTCAGTAAGCTGGCAAATAGTACCAAAGCAGTGGAGAAAGCGAGGTTAGATATTGAAATCCCTTGTCGATGTGCGTGGTCGGTGTGTGTCCAGCGGGATGCATCAAGATGACGTTTTCTGCCGAGCTCGACGGAGCGAGTACAGGCAGATAGATCGGAATATGGATTGCGCTTGGAATATATCACGCGGAGATCATTACGAGCCGGCTCTTAGGAGAACAAAAAAGTAAACCCTACTATCGCATAACCCCCTTTTACCAGCTACACAGTTTTATCACCTCTTATAACTCACTCATTTCTAGTTTGTTGTCATGATTATTTGAAATAAACGCCTTGGACGTATAAAAAACTATCTGTCCAGATTTCCTAAATTCGAAACTATAATGACAAGAAAAAGCATACTAAAAATCCGTCGAAAGCAGACTCCCGCAGCCGGGACTATGCTTCTGTCCTTCTCACTCGATCTTTGCTTAATTTATTTTATATATATTCACATTTATCAAAAAGAATCTGCGCGACAATCCTTCTCTTTGAGTATATATTCGTGAAACATAAACAATTCTATCTGATCTGGTAGAAATAACCTGAGCGATAGTACAAGAGACAATGAACTAATCTGGTGGATGTAACTAGATCACCGATCTGCGACAAGTTGCGTAAAGCAATCTGAGAGGCATGTTCAAGAAAGGAATGCTCCAGATATATTGCACTTCTTCACTCATAGGAATTGGCAAATATGTTCATCTATCATAGAGCAGTAAATTCACAGGCGTGTACACAGAATATTCCACGTAACCGACACTGGGTTTAGCACGACATCCTACTATGCAGCTGAAGGCGAGGTGAATCATCTTTTAAATCGAGAAACTGAGAGTTCATTGATAGGAGTGAGGTAGATTGCACAATATTTCTAGCACAAGGTAGATATCGAGCAGAACATAGCTGGTGACAAGCCGAAGGCAGAATATGAATATCTGATAGTCTGGAAGCGGTCGACCAACACGATGTTCGCGAACCTGACAAAGAGGCTTCGAACGAGTACATAGACATGTCGAGCTGCTGCTGTTGCTCTTGAGAGTAATTTCGGGCTGGACAACGCAACTTCAACGATGCGCAGAACAGAGGCACTGCACATTGCGGGATAAATTAGCCTCCTTTAAGACGCAGGATGCGTCACTTTCGTTAGATGCAAAAGCACGCTCCTAATCCTAGTAGCGTAAACACGGCTATGCTAAGGGGAGCCGCGAACGACGGTGCCGCGAGCCATAGTTGAATGATTTTGACTGGATGAATGAGGCTGGAGTTTGATGAATGAGAGTGACGGTCCTTCTGAGATCGGGCATAGGTATAGGCAGGTACTTGAGGACGGTGTGGATTAGTCGCCAGAAGAATAAGAGGTTAGCTGAAGTAGGAGCTCGTCAACCAGGCTCCCGATGTTTCGGGGAGAGGAAATATATAGACGTTTGTGTTGCGGGTGGGTTCGACGTACTTGATATCCAACTGTTCCGCCTCCATTTTCTCCCTACCGTCTCCACTCCCATCGTTGTTAGTGATGTGCGGGCTCGGGCTCAAAGCCTTGAGCTGGCCGTGAAAAGCTGGGCCTAGCCCGAGCCGTGTACATAGGGCTTGAGCCTCGGGCTTGGAATGTTCAAAACATGAGCCGTGATATGAGTGATGGTTAAACCTTCAAGCCACAAAACTGGGCGAAAAAATACAAGTGTGCTCGATTGAATTTTCGCCCAATATGGCTTTGTCATGATCTGAGTGACGAGTCAGGTCACAAAACTGTACAGTTCTGAAAGCCGTTGACGTAGGTGACTGAAAGCTGTTTGTCATGAATGCCGAGTCCGGGGCGAGGGCCGTGCGTCTGTTTGCATTTATGAGGACGGCCAAGGAGAGGCCAGGAAAGCCAGATGCCATCCAACACTATTGGTCATCCTATTACCTTTCGCTATTCTTGATCTCGTTTACGATTCCGTCTTCTACCAGTCCTGCTGCATTATAAATCTGCTCGTCATACCCACCCGCAATACTATCCTGCCCTAGCATATCTATTGGCATACCAACTTGAACTTCCCAACCCTGCAACGTTCCTACATTCATGAGCTCGATCCCCATCAAGTCAGAGTCGCAGGACAACTGTCTTGCCGTTAGGCTGCGTCTGTGGCACCACACCCCCTCGCGCTACCAGCCAAGTGTTCTGTCCTCCATATCTGCCTCAAATCAAAGGCCAAACTCTGCAACGTTCACGCCGTAGTACAATAGCTCTTCAGCCCCTACGTGGAAGATGTGCGATAGCATCTCACATCATTAGTCAAAGCATTCGCGATGTTACCTCGGTAGATGTTTTAGCCCACAAATCCAGTTCTCACGTCAGTTTTCACTAGAACCAACTCAATAAACCCCTACTACAATGTTCTTCGCCTCTGAGGATGTTGGATTCGACTCTCGTGGTATCAATCTCTGGGAGTATCCAAACTTGCCTTTCCGCAGCTTGCTCATCAAAGTCCGTCTTCCCAGATTGAGATGGATTAGAGAAGAGAGCGAACTGTTAACACTTTACAGGAACAAATGCATTGAGGAGCAGAAGCGAGGTATGCCAGTGATATGTCTATCGAATTACAACGCGAGCCGTCTATCGCTGTCATGAATCTATGAAACTAATTTCATCGTGAGCGTCTACAGAATCCAGATGGGCCCTGTCTCTATCTTGCTCTCCTCCGTGAATGCAAGCAGGTGAAAAATCTACATTTACATGAATTACGAGGAGCATCTGTTAAGAGGGCCCGACTGTATACTTTGAATCTAAGCATTGCCTCCGCTGAGATTAGTGACAGTGTGCCATCCATAAGCCAACCATCTCGTGTGTATGGGCCGTACTTGAGGATCTCCGTCTTTAACCGTCTCGCGTGGCTTTGCGGGCGGCGAGCCCCCATTTGCATGCGCGTTGTCGCCTTGACCCAAATTAGTTTTATTTCCTATAGTCCAGAGTCAGCTAAAGCTATCAAATTTAGCCTAGGCTAAATTTTCTCTACACTACACCAGATCATGGACTCTGGTCAACTTCGTCACTCAGCTCGACATACTCACTCCATTGTTCTTAGTAGCACTGTTTTTTCAAGGAATTAATCTTCCTGTAAGTAAGCCGTTCTCCTTTCGCTCTTTTTTTGTCAGCAGGGGCTGTTGGTATTGTCTACGACAGTCGTTCTATTAACATAATTCTTTTCAAAGAGATATGTGAAGTAGCCTCTCTCTATCTACCGATATTTCTCTAATTAATGTCTATTTAAAAATCTTAGGTGCTGCATCATTCTAATCCAAACGACTATACGGACTATGATTCTGTCAAAGAGGAGAGTCATTAGTAGTTAGCTACACCCTCTTGTAAAGCTGCTTTTACGGGATGGGACATGGGCTTGGGCCATTATTTGTGGTGCGTGCTGGTGTGTTAAATACACTGCATGGAACTTCACTCTTACACTTCCCGCTAAAGGTGTATTTATCTCGCAAGCGCCATACTCGTTATCTTCAAAGATCATTCGAGTAGACATTGGGTTTATGTAAGGATTGCATCCATACGGAATCTATACAAGATTCTAATATCAATCGCAAACCAATAGGTGGCCAACTGTCATGCTTTCGCTGGCCGTAGGTATTTCGTCCATTTATCGCATATCCTCTGAACAGCTTGTCTTCAGGCCTGTAAAATAATTATCAACATGCAAAAACTGCGGATGAAAACGGACTCCGGAGATTTCAATCGAGGAAGCGAAATCTTCTTAACATCAAACATTGGCTCCACCAGACATAGTGTTGTTCGACCTTCGAGTGTTTAATACAAACGATTTGTGTCCTGCTAATTTATTACTACTCCTCGTGTCAACGCAATCATCCAATAATTCTGCACAGGCGTCCATCCTTTTGTTCAACCCAACGATCACCGCCAACCGCAGTGCTACCAAATAATATACCATCTGGATCCCACTTGTCCTTGATTTGAAGCAGCCTCTGGTAATTCACTCCGTAGAAGTCGTTCTTCCAATCAGGATCAGATGGGTCCGCCTAGAGATGATGTCGCGGTTGGTTTAAGTTACAGTGATTAGTATTATCCATTCCCTGCTCATCTCATTTAAGTATGCCCCTGCTCCTGGTGTAAGTCGCTTCAGAGGTTCTCCAAAATCATTTCTAAATTGCATCTGAGCAGTATTTATTTCATCACCAGTCGCAGAATCATCCAAACTCCTAATCAGATAAATTTAAGTGAAATATGATAAATGACGATGGTCGACCGTACTTTATAAGAATGACATGTCGTTCTGAATTTCTCCAGGCCGGCAAGACAGCATTTTCAGGATTTCCTGCTATTTTAAGGGTCGGTCGCAGAGGGAGATCAACGACGGATCCACCAGCATTAGCCAATTTTCTGGTAAGTTGCTTTATCTTTAACGCTATTTCAGTAGACTGTAGCCGCGGAAGCAGGCGGGTAGTTGTAACGCCAATTGAGTTCGACGCATAGATATCTCTACTCTGAGTGTCTCCGAACAGATTCAAGAATGCTGACCGGAGATCAGTGAAGGGAGAGACAGAGAGATTGAATGATATCCCAATAACGTTGAGTCTGGACGTTATAGGTTTTACTAGTTGAAGAAAACCACTTTGCGAATTGTTTACAGCAAACATGTTCAAAGTGAAAGTCGATTTATCGTAGAAGGCTGCTGCATATGCATTTCCATCGGTGAAGACAGGTGTATTATCTTGGAAAACGGCAATGGAATCCCAATATAGGTCTTCTGAGATTCCGAAGGACGCGAAGTTGAGTCTACCAACGACGACCGGTACATCCGGGAATACCTTCACTGTAACTGACCAGACAATTCCATATGTAGTACCTCCCTGAATACAAGATGGTAAATATCGAATTCTTTTTGCACCTACGACACTTACACCTCCACTTAAAGCCCAGAAGAGATCTTCGTTCTCTGTTGGAGACGTACGAATAAAGCGTCCAGTCGGCGTTATGACTTCATACGAAAGAGCATTATCGGCAGCCAATCCGTAGACGTTAGTCAAAACTGAATGTCCACCGCCTTGAAGATGGCCTCCAGCAATTCCGACAGTCTATGGAAGCGTTCATGAGAAGGTGAGAGCAAATTTAGTCTTGGAAGATATGTACCGGAAACGAACCACCGATAACGATATGTCCCCTCTGGTGCGCATCTTGGTAAAGTGTGTCGCTTAACACTCCAGCTTGAACTTGAACCGCTGGTCCAATGTATCTAGACGAAGAGAAATTATCTATCCAAGTCCTGTTCTGCAGATTATGCATCCATATCGACAACGACCCGGCTCCTAGAACTTTTCCCATTCCGCTGAAGTGTAAATTGACAAATATTAATAGAGAAAAGGCTGCAAGGATGAAGGTGACTCACTCGTGACCAGTATTCTTTACAATGAAGCGCACGTTATGCTGCTTCGCGAAGCGAACTGCAGTAATTACGTGAGCTGGAGTAGATACATTGACCGAATACTGTGGGTAGACTCCAATGATACACTGAGCATCGGGCGGGGTAAATGGGCTGCAGCTCTGATTCGCGAACATTCCCTCAAATACGATTGAAGTTGGCGATTCCTCACTATGAAGAGAGCTCAAAAATGATTTTATTTATGAACTAATGATCACTTACTGAAAAAGAGTGCGATTCCAATTTTTTCTCACCACATCACATTGTACTTGATCAAATGTCGGGTCATGGCAAGGAGATCCTATAGGTACTGTACGTATCAAATTTCCTTCCAGAGAAGCATTTAACTTGTTCCATTCGCTGATCGAGGGCCAGTTGGCATCCACAGGAAGAACTTTGCAGCCAGGAGGCGTGACAGAAAGCCCGCAGTCTGTAATAAAACAAATAACAGCCAAGATGTAAGTTATTGTCCTAATCATCTCGAACCTCGTACAATAAGTGGGGGTGCTTGTTAAAATAAGCAAGGTAAACGTTTGGCCTCGGTGAGCTCCTGGGGCAAACGGATAGTGTACATGCTAGAATGTACTCTACCTATATACGAAATATCTACATACTTAGATAAATATCAAAATGATTAACAGCCACAAAATGTAAGTACTACTGTGGGCGGAGTCTGGATCTAGCTCGCTCGCAATCTTAACGCTCGTATTCCACAGTGCTTTGGGTGGTAACTGATAAAGAGAAACTTAGGTGGTGATGAGCTAAGATCGAAAACACCTTATCGCCGAACCACCTGATTGAATAAACTAGGATAAATGAGGTTTTACGGCATTCTTCATACTGTCTGAGGAGTCGTGACCATGAGAATCGATGACTCTATTTGGAATCATCCGCTCAGCTTCACTTCAGAGGTTCTTCAAAATCGTTATGGTGCAGATCACTTACCACCGCTCCTTTTATACAGCTTATGTAAAGCTGGCCAATTGGGTCAGGCGACCTCCATTCGTTTCCCTTTCAAGCTTTTGAATCGCAGAATCAAGCTCGTGAACCAACAAACTCCTCTCCTTTATCGGCCCGTGCCTCTCCTGAGCTAACTTCATGATATCAGCTGCGTGGATATCCATAGCTCACGCTACATTTATCTCTGCGCCCAAAGTCAAGGAGTCTTTATCAACTAGATCATCGTCAACTTCGCTTCCAATATCTTGTCTTCCAGCTTTAGCTTAGCTTCGCTTTCAGCTATTTCAGTCCCAACATCACTTTTGACGAGTCCCCACTAGTTTCCTATTAATAATTGCTAACTTAGTCGACAGACCCCCACTGACGACGTCGATATTATAAGATTGAATGATATGATTGTGATAATCAGTAATATCATCCATTAGAACGTGGATAGTTATAGTGCCTAGAATGAGATACGCTAACCACATCTAGTCTATTCTGGATCTATGATATCAAGTGTAGAATGGCGTAATGATGTGCCGCTCGTTCGATTGTATCAGCTCTTATGCCAAATTCTATAAATACTAAATGAGTGAAGTTGATGCGACTCTCAATTCCCGGCATCTTCTCAAGTGATCGAATCCTTTTGTCAACCATTTCTACCCTTCTAGAGGCACAGCATCATTCGCTTTATTGGTGTAAAAATTAAGCTGCCGACTGCCTAGCCAAATTACGATCAGAGTGGAGAGTGTAAACATAAATTGTATTCTGTGTGTATGCAGAGAGGAAACGTAGTAACGCAATCAAAGGGACAGAAGGTATACAGATGAGATAATGTCTACAGGAGATTCTAGAACTATGAATATGCTACAGAACGGTGATCGCTAAACCCACTATTAATGGAGAAGATGATTCATAATACAATATATGTAAGAATGAGGGCGGCTTAGCGGAGAATATGATGTACAAGGCCGACGGCGGTTCGTCAATTCGAAATTAGGGAAAGGCTTCAAGGGCTAACCTCGCGGCGTCCTCTTTAGCTGCTTGCTTCGAGTTGCCTTTACCTTTTCCATATTGGACCCCATCCACTGAGTAAATTTTTTTAATAAACCGATGATACACGATAAATTTCGATGAATTTTTTACCATAAACAATGAAAGTCCAAGTTTGCTGATGCGCTAGACCTGTAGCACCGAGGTCTTCATAGGTGGCCGTTTTGCGTAGAAACTGGCACTTGTTGTTAAGAGTCATGACATATTGCGCATCTTTCAACCAAATCAGCGAGAATAATATTGAAAAGTTTCAAATACGTACTGGAAGCCATTTATATTGAGGATAATATCTGAAAAGATATCGAGAAGATTTTGAATTGCAATAGATGAAAGGATGAGTAGGATGGACGAACCTTTGGTCATTTATATACCAATCGCCGTAGAACATTGCGATGCATATAACAGCAGAGTATCACTCAAAATTGAGCTACCATAATACACCAGTCTCGGGAAAGGGCACATCGCCCAGTTTGGATTACAGAATACACTCCAACCATTTGGAGTAATTTTGAGAGGTGTATTTATCGCTCACCAGAATGTAAGTAGAAATTTTTAAGAAAGAGGCGGATATCAACGCCTAAAATGTATACCGTGCACGAAAAAGTTAGCTCATCCTTCGGTCTTGATGTGAACTACAAAACTTCGGATATGCAACGACAAAATGCAATCGGATCTGATGCGATGCTGTAACCTTCCACTGGAATGTAGTAAATAAAACTGAAGAGGCACGTAGAAACACTCAAAATGGATGGTATAGATAATAGAATTGAATATTCCGTCGGCTTTGATGGGAAATGCTTGAAAGCCTAGGTTCACACAGTTAATGTACATAACCGTTAGATGAGTTGCGAAAATCGCCTAGGAACACAAGAGAATCAATGACGGCATTCAAGAGGTGAACATATGCACCGACATTTTTTATTCCAATCACAATTGCACTACTTTATGATTCATAGTTCGTATAATATCACTCCTGAACTTACGTGTTCGTAAACCTTCAAATTCTTCAATTAAAATTCGGGGGAGGAACTGTCCCGCCTACTTATATCGCACTGCATGAACAAGTAGACTTTGTCCCTGTCCGAAGAAAAAAAAGCAGTTAATGAACTGCTATACACACCGAAAGACTGGCTCAAGATTGCTCCGTATTTCACGCAACGTTAAGAAGGCCAATAAAGGTAAACAGGGTTGAAATATCATGAAAAGGCCTCGGCGATAGGACTGACGGAGGTGCACAGAGTTAGACACTCTCGGGAAGAATATTCGGGGCCAACGAGCACCAGAAAATAGACGCTAAATGTCTCTATCCTCTCCAGCCCTACAGAAAATAACGTTAACACAGCTTTTAAAATGTAAGGTAAAATGATATCAATATGAACTTTTGATTACATGTATTATAGCACTGCCGTCTTGATTTATAGATAGAGAACACGAGTCCCTTCTCAAATACTCTGTAGCATAGCCTGGATAGTCATGGAGATAATTATGATCAAATAAAGATATAACTATAAAAAGAACAGGCTTAACTTATAAAATAAAATAAAAGGAGTTCATAACGACCCTTACCTATATCTTTCCGAGAGCAATGAGCGAAAATGGCACGCGTCTACTTGACAGAGATGAGTATGACACTGTACATTCGACTGAGTAGAAAATCATTAACATGATATGAGATGTCCGTAATTCATAGTATATGCAAGACAATATGCATAATGAGTACGATGATTATAGTAACCGATCATATAGGAGACCCACCAGCCGCTGTAATGATTGCCTTCCCGTGAGATGTCAAATTCCGTTCCTCCACGTGATCTGAAATGCAGTACCATTAACCCTTGCCAATACGACAATGTGGCAGGCAAATCAAGCTGAAGTGGACATGAAACAGAGATCTCAGGATCGTATATTATCTAACAGCAGTACCATCACTTCAGCATCACAGCCATGCAATTAGATACCCCAAGAAACGAGTCAACCGAGAGACGAGCAAGGTGATTAGCTCAGTCGGATCCGTTTGTATTTCGATCTTGATCGAGAACAGCGCTGCCTATCTGCGCAAAGCCCATCTTAATCTCAGCGAGTTGATACCAAAGCTGAGCAGAACGTGTCTAAGAATACGTCCAGGCAAAAAGAAATTAGCTCCTATATGCGTGAAGAACGGCATAAGAACACACTCCCAAATAATGTACATGTTCGCACTCAAGCCGCGAGTTTGTGTGTACAGATTTAAGTGTTCCTAGGATCAAACTTCAAAAACTTTGAGGTTACAAAGGCCTCGTCATCTAGAGCTGAACGGCGTCCACGCTTACATCTATGATAGGATCGCCAATGTAATGAGTCAATCGCGCCTTGAGGCATGAGGCATCCTCGTTCTGTGGTCTACAGCATGAATCTATGGCGATGCCGTACTATCTATTATACGTGCTGGGAGTACAGTCCTTGGAACATCGTCAAAAATGGATATGCGGTTTTTCTTTCCTTCGGAGATATTGGTGAGCCGACCAATCTGATGTCAACTTGATAATCCAAGAATACAAAGAGTCCAAAAACTATAACGATACAAAGCTGGAGCGCTAGCCAGGCTAACATGTGTTCACTGTGCTTGAAACAAGCGCTTGTGTGCCTCCTTGATCCTATGATTTGAAGAGAACAATCCAAACGCCACCATAGACCAGCAGAGAGTGTCGAAGCAGTGGAAAAGAGATGTTTAATTTTAAAACTTCCCAGAAGTTCCGAATCATGATCATTGGTGAGCTTGCTCCCTCGTTTCATTGGAAGCTCTAGAAATTCTCAGTGCATGCTTTGGCTTTGTTTGTTGATGACCACGTGGAAATCCTCGTGATGTTATGTGTCGCGCCTGCACACCGTTGGCTGTTTACATACCGTTCCTCCCACTGAGCGACAAAAAAAGCCTCAACCGATTGCTCTCTGCCGCACCTTCATCCCCAAACTCAGCGGTAGAAGGACCCCACGCCCATTCGGTTCTAGCTTCGGCTCAACCCTAATTCACGAGCCAAGCGACCTCCGCCCGGCAGTTTGCATCACTGCTACCGAAGAGAAGACGTAGAGCCCGCTAGGGCCCAATTCAACGCTGTCGGTAGGCGTATAAAGCCATGAGCTTCAAAATTTCCTCCCACTCACGTTCTTCGTGACGCGTACCCCACACTCCTTTAAACTCTTTTCTTATGATGCGTTCCATCATTGCTCAAGCTGCCTCTAGCTTCGTCTTGCTTGCTGTGTATGCTGCAGCCCAAACACCCCCGTATGTCGTACCCGAATTTGAATATTAGAGCATTTTGCTGATTGGAGTCGACGCTGAAGATTTAATGGAGAGCTGTTGCTTGAGCCTGGCCTAAACAATGGTGCGTAGCTACGTAGTCTTAGCTTTACTCTCGCTCATTATCTTCTAATCATCGGCGCCCCATTCTTAGGCAAATGCTTAACCGCTGCTTCAAGCAGCGATGGCGCCGTGGTCACTATTCAAACTTGTACTGGGGCTGCCGCTCAAAAGTGGACCTTTACTGGCGGAAGTGTGAAGATCTTTGGCAATAAGTGCCTAGATATCATGCAAGGCAGCACCGCTAATGACGCATTGCTTCAAATATGGACCTGCACCAGCGCGAACCAGAACCAGCAGTTCTACTATACCGTATGAATATTTCACTCAATATCGATTGTATGTGTTGATTGGTATGCGGACAGCGTGACAATCGTTTGGTTTGGACTAATCACGGCAAGTGCATGGATCTTCCAAGTGGCAACCAGGCAGATGGTACTCGCGTACGTCTTTCATCCAACGCGTCGTTTAGGTCTTCAACGATATTCTCCATTATAGATCCAACTTTGGGGCTGTAGTGACGGCAACGTCAACCAGATCTGGAACACTGGATACATGGCGTCCAGCCTTCCTCCAACCTC